>JAVTVY010031193.1:0-119053 GCA_036873755.1 Hanleya hanleyi
AATTTTCGATATCGGAAATCGAGAATTGCAATTTCCGATATCGGAAATTCGGAGACAGTTTCCGATATCGGAAATTCAATTCCTGATATCGGAAATTGTCACTGAATTACCGATATCGGAAATTGCAATTCTAGGTTAAGTAAAGCTTCCAGAGCTTTCATTTCCGATATCGGAAATTCAGTGACAATTTCCGATATGAGAAATTCTATTTCCGATATCAGAAATTGAATTCCTGATATCGGAAATTGTCACTGAATTTCTGATATGGGAAATTCTAATTCCCGATATCGGAAATTCTATTTCTGATATCGGGAATTGCAATTTCCGATATCGGAAATTAGAATTTCCCATATCAGGAATTCAATTTCTGATATCGGAGATAGAATTTCCCATATCGGAAATTCGGAATAAAAAGCACTTTGGCTTGCCATACAGACAAGTTGCGTTCTTGCTACTTCAAAGAAGAAATCTTTGAAGCAGCATGGAACCAGACACCCTCCATCCACCCTATAAAACACTTAGGACAGCACACAATTGTACACTGCTAATACATACATAGATTATATATTTTGTCATAAAAACAATTCCTTCACATATCGCAGATGAATGTCATTACAATTAGGTCTACAATATGCCCCATTCATGTATGTCTGGGTCTATAATATGCACCATATGCAGCTTTAGATAAGCGCGCGAGGAAGATTGCAGCTAAACTCCGGGGAGGGGCACCGTATTGCGACCGAAAAGTGGGCGAGCGCAGCTCCAGAATGCCTCCAGATGATGCACCCGAGTGGGCTTACAGGTCGGTCCACTCAACTCTGAGGACGAGGAAACGTCATTTTGAACTTTTGAATATTTCGAAATGATAATAAACAATATGGAAAACAAAACTTGAACGAAAATATATATATGTGATTTCCATATTTCTTTGGACTATATTTTATCTCTCGACCGTTTGTAGTATTTACTTGCGGAATTTCAATCTAAATATTCGGTACTTTCTTCTCTTGATATTGAACTTGATCGTTGGAGTTTTCCTTAACGTTTTATACATTAGTGTCGTTTTTTCATTATACATGTTAGTTCGAAACTTAGATGATTTTTCCATGTCATCTTTCCATACTATTGCTACTTCTGCTAGGAAATGATTGTTTTATTGTAGGTCAATATGATACATATAATTTCAGCACGCTGTGATCAGTGACATTACTTGTACAGCTCTTGTTTACTTCGCGTTTCGTCAGTTGGATTTTATCTCAAATTTATTATTTAACTGTGTATAGTTTAGATTGCCAAATAATGAGTAGAACTGTGTGTTAAAGTTTGTCCATTTTAATTAGTCGTCTACTTTGGAGCGTCTCGAAAATCAATACCGTAGCTAACTCTGCAAAAATTACCCGTTTTTTTGCAGCGTATATAACAAACCGAACTCTACAAAATGACTACCATTACTCTCTGATATTGATGATGTTTCACGCCTGAAATAACTTTGTAATTCTCTCCATAAATAAAACTCCACTGCTGTAGTTTCATGTACCAGGGCTTAATTACATAGGGAGATACCCTACTGGGTTCGTTTTCACGGACACAAAGGTCAAAGATGTGGTGTACGGTCATAGACGTGTGTGCGGTTTATCATTCGGCAATTTCACTGCACAAGGGATATAAACGGCACACCCAGGAGCCACCTGTTATTACTTTATAGGGTATCAATCTTTGTCAACTGGAACACGAATACAATATGACGTCTTTCTATGTAGTGAACTCCGATCAAACTATAGTACATAGTTCATATGCAGAAAATTTCAAATTTATTTCAAGCGTAATATATTATCAATATCACGGAGTAATGATGGTCAGTCTGTGAAGGTCAATTTTTTACTCACTGCACAGAAAGTAAATTTATGCAGATAACAATTGATCTTTGACAGGCTCCAAAGTAGACGACTAATTAAAATGGACAGTTATATTTGTATATTCATGATGATTTGGCATGGTAAGTTTTCGTAAAGCCGATAACATTCTTCTGGCTGGTATGCCGATATTAGATTCTGCTTTCATCTTTGGTCGCAGCTAGGATATAAGATGAAAATCGCAAATCATACCATTTTTATTTGTATATTCGTTCTTCTCGATTTCTTTGCATCCGGATAGCTATGACTGTTGTAAATAGAACATGAATAAAACTTAGATACAAATGCAAAAGTTTTACTTTTGATCTCGTCTTTGTGATGTTCTTTCCTCAAGCAAACTCGTGGTTTGAAACACTTTATGAACAAACCCGAATTCGCTTGTGGAAAGTACAGCATGCACACCCTCCATAATGCAGGTAACCAGCTCTGCCAATCTAATTAACATTAAATCCCATCTGCTCCACCATTTGGATATTTAGCTTGTGGGATCTAACCGGCTTGCAGTAACTCGAGCGACAACCACAGTCCTGAGAACTATTCATAGTGCTTTGAAGCAGACATTAATGGTGGAGTAATTTTGATTGGCTCAGCCGAATCAGAAGAACTCAGTTGGGATACATTTTGATTTTGCCGCTGTCCCGTCATTGTGTCGACATAATCCGAGATAGATATGTGGTCTTTGGGTAAGAGGATTAGTCTAAATACGGCCGTGATGTTATAAGGCTGTTAATTCATGGGCTCTCGGAGCACCAAGTTCAACTGAAATAAGTAAGGTTCTATATAGCGGCATAAGAGATTGGAAAGCATTGATAGAATATTAATTTATTAAGATTGCCAGCCCTGCATGTAGATGTGAGCAGTACAGCTATTACTCGAAACGTCCTTTTAAAAAGAGAGCCACTGAACGGACGGCGTTCGTGTGTGATACACCACCTTCGTGGTATCTCAGTATATTTTGAGGAAGGCCTAGTTCATGCGGATAAAAGAATGGAAGACAAACTCTTCGAAGTTACGAGAGGATACTACATCGGGGGTCTCCAAAGTCAAAACAAATATACGGAGACGAACACGTAACTTCAAACAAAGGAGACGAAATATACATCACATTGGCTGACGTTTGATTCGCTCAAATAGTTTTGTGTTAAACTTCATACATCACCACAAAGTTGTGTTTATTCTAACACCCATTTGTGTTATTTTCAACTCAATTCTGGTGCTAAAATGGTTTCGACACAATCTTTTTCGAAGTGTATGGGCATATTCGGGACGGTCATGAGGTCACGAAGCTGTTCGAACAGCATATTATGATCTTCGTCCCACGGGATCTTGAATTTGAATGTTTGAGTTGATGGAATTAGAGAACTGAGGATGATTAAAATTATAACAAATGAATGAAAGAGAAGACCTGCTTCCCTTTATAATATTCCATAACGTGTTACGTGGAAAACAAATAGTAGACGTCACCACAGGGGACGTAATTATTTTTGGAATATTATAAAAGAAAGTAATTCTTCAATTTGCATTCATTTATTCTCATATTTGTCATCATCAGTTCTCTATTTCCATCAACTCAAAACATTCAGAGTCGAGCTTCTATGCTTCGTCCTGGTGAATTCGTTCTCTGTCATGGTTCGGTTTTGTCAGACGAACAATGATTCGGGATGATGAGTATTGCAGTACCGCGCTGCTATACAGGAATATCGAATGGCGGAAACAAACATTCAGTGTTGTTTTATTTAAGTGAATCCACTCTTTGTTGGTATGCAGGACCGGTGAGGTTTCAAAATTATCTGAAATGGTGACATTAAAACGAATGAGAAAGCAAAAACAGTAGGAAAATTCTAAATTAGCACATACAATGAATTTGTCAAATTTTTTCTCTTCTGAAAGTGTTCACTGAAGCTGTTTCTCTGGTCTCGCTTTAGGTCGAATTATCATTTCGAACTGACATACTGTGGTCGTGACATATCGCATGTGCCTGTAACAAGACTATGTTATGTATACCACAGTGAGCAAGAATGAACATATTTATGCAATTTATCAACAGAATAACTGCCATTACCCGAACAATATGATCGTATTACTTGGTAATCTTGCCTGCCACTATACAAGCAATATAATAATCTGTGTGAGTCGCTATGTTTCTGTTGTGTAGCTGATGGAAATGTTAAATTGATATAGGTAGGCTTTGTTCCGGTGTTGTACAAAAGTTGACGAAAACAGAACCATTATCTACTCAAGACCAGTCATTTCATCACTAATCACTACAAGTCCAGTGACGAAATACAGTTTGGATTCATCAGCCACAATTGTATGTTGAGAAGAGAAGGCATCCGATAAGAAGTTACATAATATATTAAGCCTCATACATTTGTTTGCTCAAGTTTAGCCTACAGACAGGCAAACAATATGCCAGTGTGACAAAGCGATTAGACACCAATGATTAAATAATCACCAATGATCCTTGAATCCAGCAAGCTAAATATTTACCAACCTTGTCAGATAACATCTTTCTGGCAGATCTAGCTGAATAAAACTCTACAAAAGCTGTCTTATATCGAACTGCAGCTTCCCCGGCTCATTCTGGCTGAATTTTTTCCTCAAATCATGTTTCCAGATATGTTTCCCAGGAATGATATATAGAGGATTTTCATAATCATTTTGTATTTTCAGGAAGGAATTAATGTACTTGTTTTAAGTACACATAACACATCAGACTTGTAAATAATGAAGCACTCGTATTAACAATGTATTAACTACATACTTTATGAAAATCAGTATAAAGGATATAAATACAGATTGCCGTGTGTTAAAAATCGCACTATATAAGAAAAACCCGTATATACAAAGTTAATAAACTTCGATTATGCATCTATTGTCTAGATAACATTTCACTATCTGCTGGGCTATGATAATTGCTTGTGTTCAATTATGCCAAATTTTATATTCCGTTTCGATATGGGAAGTGCTACCTAAACTATTTATACCAGGATCATGACTGAGTAACTATAAGCATTTAACAGTCACCACAGGTGCTCAATCCCGGTGTCATCAAATGCTTTCGAAATGTGCTTGCGCTATATGAGGCTACTGATACGTTCAAATTATACCGATTCTCAGCAATTATTACTGAACCATGCAATAATAATTCACATCGATGTCGCAACGTTGTAAATAAAACGATTACATTTCCATAACATACAGTTGTCTGTATCATACTATCAAATATTATTCAAATGTGAGATTATATTTGCAATTTGGTAAATGTTTAGTTAATAAAACTCATCTGTTTGATTAAATTTGTCTATGTGGTATAACTTTGCTCATGTATCAATTATATGAGCCACCGTTCCATGCAGTAGAGAATATATGGTGAATAGTATTGTTACATTTAATTTCCTGCGAAGTACAAATCTCACAGAGTGAAATATAACCGAAATATTTATCAACTCACCTGCCGTATATTAAAAGCCTGCAAATTAATCGGTTTAATTTGCACATGATGTCCCAGTGTGGTATATATAATTGAATAAAATATAATTATTTGCATAACTCTGTACTGTGTACGTTATACTGTGTCATAAGGGCCTGTCCAAGCTGCAATATCTAATGTCCACAAACGGTAAATATAATAGAAAATGTATGGCGCATATAAGTGAAATATATGGCAAATGATGCACATTTACAACACTGGTAAATAATGAAGCAACGATATTTATTTACTACAATAGGTAATACAATATCATACCATATATGTTCTGTGTTGACCTGTAGTTTTAATACATTTGTCTATATTTGTCTTTCCATTTAAACACCATACGTACACCATGACCCTGATGTGTATGTTAAAAGCATGCAAATTATATCCACATATGTTAATATTTACAGGTCTGTTTAAACTTTTGCAAATATAACAGTTATATTCACCTTATATTTAGTGGTAATATTAAATAATATCAAATCGACATTTTCGTGTAGTGTTTGTAGAAACGCCTGCAGTGTGTTAGTATCATAAAACCCTATAATGTGACTGTGCATGGACCTCGGACGAAGACTATATTTGCTCAACTGTAACAGATCAATGTATAAAATAGTGCCTTTTCTGTCTAGGAATAAATACAGTGGTTCATCTTCCTCTGGAATGATGTGGGTATGTTCCATGTATACCGAAAAGCAATAAATAGTTGTTCAAGCTAAAATGCTGCAGTGTAGCGACTCAAACACGAAATAGTATTGACAGGATCGAATATTGTTAAGTACAAATGTAAACGACTCGCGCATTTGTTCGTCGCGGGTAGAAAATCTATGTCCTGGTGATCAGTGTTAATGGTATCTACGATATTGTGCATTATTTATTTTACTTCAATCTCTACAGATCAAAGGGATTCATTCACAGAGACGATAGCAAATATGTACAAATAAGAAAGAAATGTGTAAAAAATGAATCACAATGTATAATAATTAGGTATAGAGAATCGATCATGTATATGTAGGCATAAGTTGCGCATGCGCCTAATATTGTGTTCTTCATTTACATTTTCTTAGAATTTCATCCGTTGGATTTACACTCATTAGAATTACGTGATCATGGTAATGTGTAGACTGGCATAGTCAAATTGGTTCTACATATCTAACAAACCGTAAATCTACACCTAGCTTCAACCAGACCCTAATTTGGTCTATGGATTACGCAGCTGAAGCAAAATCTACGGGTCTTTCAGGTTTCGGTGAGCCACTGATGGTCCTTTTGACCGTTGAAATTTTGACCTAGATCTGGGTACACGACGCGTCGCTTCCCACTGATGCATCCGCTCACGAAAGTATGATTGCCAATGGTTTCCTGGTTTATTATTTCCATCGCCCTTGACCTTTGTCCTATTGACACCAATAGGCTTATCATAAGCCTGAGACATTCATGAAGTTTAATCCCAATCCGCATCTTTACACTGGAGTAATCGCACAGATAATATTTTCAACAATTTCCTGCTTGTTTGGGGGAGAAGAAGCAACGAAACGTTGAGCATTGACCTGTTTCACCCTTGACAATTTCTGAACCTGGGATATCGTCTCTGATGCACTCAAAAGATAATTTGAATTGTGATGACTTCCTGATTGTGGAACCATTGATACCTTTGACCTAAATTTTGTTTCGGATACTTCCTATTCACTTAATAGGTCCACTCGAAAACAATTTTCAAGTTTTGCTGATTTCTGTGGCGGTAATGACCTTGACCTTTGCCCTACTGATCTCAAGACCTCAAGTTTGGTATTCGACATCTGCGTGACCCCATAGTTATCTTGTCTCCTGGGGTTTTTTTTCTGGAGATGATGTGACATTGACATTTGATGTGTGACAATTTCAGTACTCTGGGATTTATCCATTCAAAAACCTATTTTGAATCTAGATGATATCCTGATATTGGAACCAATTTTGCTATATTGACTTTTGACATCAAATTTTTTTATCGGATACTTGCTCATCCCCTCATATGTGCACTCGCAAAACAATGCAATTTTCAGTGATTTCCGATTTGTTTTGCCACAGTGACCTTGACCTTTGGCCTAATGATCTTCATTTTGATACTAGACATACATCTGCGTGACCCATCGTTATTCTAGCCGAATTTGAGAGACATCGGTCAAATCGTTGGTAAATTAGGGAACTAAATAAGAAAAATTGGGAAGAGAAGGAGGGAAGGAGAAAGAGAAGAAGAAAAATGTGCATTTCATAGGACTTCTCAAGCTAAACACCTCAACAAAAGTATGTTCCCCCCAAAATGGAGCATAATGTTTCCCAAGAAATTTCCTTCACTCTAATTCCCACACCCAGTGTACTGGTTTATTGGATTGGGATGCATAGTGGTTTCCATGTGGGTTGGGGATGCAGTTTTCACCACCAAACCTGGATTGAAACCTGGCATTAGGTGCAATAACTTAACACTGACTTGTAAATCGAGTTATGAAAATATTGACAAGAATATCACTCAAAACTCATGAACGAATTATTACACCTTAAACTTCACCTTTGCAACAACGGCTATACCTTGATCTCGCGGACTTACTAATAAGTATGGTGAGAAAATTAATGAGTGGGGACAGAATTAAGACAGATTAGTAACAAGTGCAAATATTCTCGACGAGCAAAATATTAGTACAGTGGAATAATTATACTCCACATGCACTGTTAAAAATGTTTGTAAAGTTACAGTAGAAAGTATTGTAAAATGTGACAGTGGAATTTACTGTTAAATAGCAGCTTCAGTTCCAACTGCTATTTTACAGTTCATTGCTGTAGCAATACAGACAACCAGTGTAAGTTTGCATCTTCTGGATGAACTACAGTATTAATTGGAGTAAAGGGCAACAACGTTGTATTGTAACATTATCCGGGTGTAAAATTGCAGTAAGATTATTAGTGTATATTTACATTCAGTAGAAATATCGTTCATTATTTTCGAGGTGTATTTCGTATACCTTTCCAGATTTTTTTCATCTATAATACGCAGAAAACTTCAGGTACAAATTATCTAAAATGTGCAATGAGAGATAATGAGTTTGACTGCCAAGGTTCAATTTCCGGGGGTGGTCGTTGGAGTTAATGTACATGTTAAAAAACCAACTTAGCCTCTAATATTGCACCGTATCACAAAGCTGGTGTGCAGGATGATAGAAAGAAATGTGTTTGCTCTGATAGTATCGGTGGTGCTGAATATAAATTTATATTTAACCGAACCATTACGTTCTTGGAATTTTCTTCTCTACTCTCTGGAAAGAGAGACACCAGGGAACTTGACTTCTTCAAAAGCTATAGGCCAATGGGCTTTCTGCTGACCATTAGTTCATGAGCTAGACCACTTACTGATAGCATCTTGAGGGAAAAGCGTCATGGTGATTTTCATAATAGATTATATATGAAGAGTACAAAAAATCATGCTGGCCATTTCCGGTCGGTAGCTTAGTGGCACAAAGTGGGTCAATCCAAGATGGCGGCAAATAGTTGCTATAATCCACAAGCTGCCATATGTAATCGACCTAATTGTCACTGATGGTTTTCAAATTGAACATATTGGTATGTCTCAATTGTTTTGCAAATGAACTCAATATACCTCCTTTGGAGATCCCATTTGCAAATGAGTTACTTCCCCTTGATCCACCAGGTGGCGCTGTCCGCACATGCCTACTCGAGCTCGCTTTCTTTTTACTTCTGCATCAAGAGACAGGTCGCAGCAGGTCGAGATGGGCACATTTATGTGATGGCAGGTTTGATTTGATAGAAAATATTGAACATTGTTTATAAATGGCTCAAATCTACACCTGCTATCACTAATGCCAGACTCACAACAGTGGTGGCGGGGACGCCGAACTTGTAGTTCCCGGCTCGAGATGCAGCGTAAGCCACCTGTGATGATCTAGATCTGGTAACCTGAAAATACTCTTAGAGATTTCCCCTGTCATGAGAGAAGCGTAGGGGTGTCAAAGAGCAAACAATAAGACGGCGAAGAAGGGGGGTATGTAAATTCCGAACCCAGGCCGACTACTGGGGATATCAGTAGATCATGTTGTTGTAGCCGTCTTGACAGCACTGTGAAATCCTTCCGCCTCCGCCATGGCTGTTAGTGATACTTACCTCAGGCTTGAGACTTGCTTGCTGGTCTTGACTGTGGTGTGGTTCTCCCCCTACGAGAGGGCTAGTGGGCTATGCGCTATAACAGGTCCCAGTGATGTCACCCTGTCAGTCTGAACGAGATGTCTCGTAAATAGAAGCTGGTAAAAGTCTGATGATAGGTTCTTTCACAGGTGCCAGGAAATCGTGCGAATATACTGATGCTAGTAGGAAAGGGGCATCCATTGCAAGTTGATATGCCTCGTGAATCATCTTCAGCCAGGGTGCTATCATATACTTGGTAACATCGGATGTCACCGTCCAGTATAGTGATGGACATAACAGGCGTCTGAATCCCCTTGCTGGATCTGTGCAAAGTAGATAATGGCGGATGGCTCTACTGGATTGAGAAAGAGCTCATCTTCCAATCCGTTGGCGAAGTCCGAAAGTGCAGAAATTGAGTACAGATGTTGTTCACAAAGGCCAAAACGAGTAGGCTCATTCCTTGTATGAATTCCGGGACCGGGCGAAAGAATGTTCTGGATCAAACCTCCGCTCCGGTGTGGGACTTTCTCTTTAAAGCGTGCCGTTCAGATATCCCTGTTCCTAAGGTGAAGACCATAAGGAAGGCTGTAAGATAGTGTTTTAACTGGACTTGACTGTAGAAAGTTCGAGTGAACACCTAAATAACGCTCTCAGGACGACCGCAAAGCTTCCACCTGTTCAGTGATTACACCTGATGTAACTATCTAAACTATATATTTCGGTCGAGCTCTACCAAATAATGTCAAGAAATCCAAGATGGCCCTCATGATGGAATCACGACGGCATCACGATCTTGGAAGGTAATTATGGTCTTTAATTAGGTTTTCATTATCATATTTCTTCCTAAAAAACTGGAAAAACTAATAAAAATGACAGATACTACTCAGCTTTGGCAAAATAAATTACTTTCGTGAGCTTACAGCCAACATAACTTGGGCAAAAGATGGACTTATTAAGTTCACAAATGTGATTTTCTGGGGACACCATGCGGCCGCCATTTTGAATTTTTCCATGAACATTTGCGCCTAGAATACTGCAATTAGGCTAAACATGGCCTAAGCTATTCAGTCAGACATAAACTATTCAGTCAGCAAGTTTCAGCTTGCTAGCTGTCTTCTATACCGAAATAGCTTGGAAACTTTTAAAAAGTGCCCATGATTTCCCGCCTTGGTCAGGTAGGGTTACCATTCATTGGTTGCCATATTATTCAGACCTGCTTCACTATATTAGATCAGCCATTGTGTAAAATTGGACAGGAATTGAACAGAAAGAAAGACCTGTAGCTTGACCAAGAGATCTTTCTTTGATCCCCATAGCTTTTCTTGGCTTTTGGGACGCCATCTTGGATTGACCCACTTTTTGATACTTAGCTACCACTCTGACATGGCCAGCAGGGTTTTTTGTTACCTACAGGTATCACGTGATAATAAAAACATCATGAAGCTTTGCCCCTCAAAATGGTACCAATAAGTCAAATTTCGGGTCCTAGCTCATGGACTACATGGATTCTTACAGTTATTTCTGTTGATTTAACGGTAGTTTCGTTGTAATTATGCAATATTACCACTGTTGTAAAATTACAGCATATGCTGTAGAAATAAAGACAAACAGATCGGAGCATCCTGTAAAAATACAGTGAAAAGCGCTGGTACTTTGCCAGCACTTTTTGCTGTAAAATTACAGCATCCTTTTTGACAGTGTGGTTAATATGGTCAGCTACACGGCGACATGCCAAACCTTCCTTCTCATAATATTTACTCAAGCAAAAAACAGGTTTTTTTCTAACAATCATTACTAAAATACGCACGACTTAAGCCAATATAAGTTCGCACTCATTTGTATTCTATTGCACACGGAAGAACATCGGAAACCGCAGCATCGATTTGGAATGATATACAGTTTCGGTAATCACTCGCCATTCCGTAATCTTAGAATGTTTTTTTCTTGAAATATTTTACCATGCACAAAGGCAGTTTTATATATATTCATCTGGTATTTTGTCATATCTTTACTCTCGGAACAAATATCTGGGCATCACTCAACCTAAAATTCAATATTCAGCCGTCGTCAATAAAATAATTTCACTGTCAATAATGGAAAGACCTATTTCGGAGAGGAAATAATAAAAATTTAACTTCACGTTCATCATTAGTTCAGCTGTATAGCGAGAACTATTTCGTATCACAATTAGCACTTACCGCAAGTAAGTATGAACTAAAAATAGTAAAACACAAGGTTTCCTCCAAGTGAGTACGAACTGAAAATATTTAAAAAAAACGCAAGATGTTTTCTCACAAGAGAGAAGTGGTCAGCAGTTTTCAATGATGTTAGCAAGAAATTTACATTAAATCTTACTCGCTTAGCATTCTGGTTTATCCAAATGAATTTCCAAGTCGTTTTCCAGAGTAGGTATCTCAGTCACGCTTGCATTGTGACTGTTCATTTGAACACCATGAGAGGTGAAACACATGCTATTCAAACGGCCGCTAGCCCCAGGTTAAACAGAATTAGCCACAAGTTACGAGAGGTCGCGCCAGAGATCTTGCATGTAACGATCATCTTTTTCCGCCAGTTGATGATATTTATCTTAGAGTTTGAGAAACATCGAATGGAGGCGTTTGGCGCTATAGCCCAGTTTCACAAATTTCTTAGGCAATATTTCTTGGCGTTGAATCGTTATAGCCTGACATGGTCTAGCAAATGCTACTAGGCGACATATTCATATGCCATGTCCAGTTCTTTCTGGAATGTTGCTATCCAGAAATGGGTAGTTAACTATGTCAAATTATCATAAAACCTTCTATCCAGAAATGCGTAGTTAACCATGTCAAATTATCATAAAACCTTGTTCTCATATTTGTTCTACAGCCAAAACAATGCTGTTTTAACCCTACCTGGCCTGGGGGGGAGGGGAGGGGGCGAAATGGCCCCCTACCAAACTTTCTACGTCATCTCCGGAACGACAAAAAATTTAGAGCTGAAACTCCCTGACTTTATAGTTTATCATATTGGGGTCATTATGAGCCTACTTGCATAACCCTGCGAGCAGTGGATCATTGGCAAATTCAAAACGGCGTCCACGCGGGGTACCAGAAAAATGATTTTTTTGTCGTATTTCTTCAAAATGATTGCTTTTCCGCAATGAAAAGTGGGCAAAAACTATTTTATCTCACATCACATTAATTTTTACTAATTTATCATGCAGTGTTTGCGGAGAAATTGCATAAATGAAAAATTCGAAAAATCCGACCAAAAAATGCCGTTTTTGAAAATGACGTCACTGTGACGTCATCAAATCGGCCATCTAGGATTTTCTGGTAGAGCTTGACCCAAGGGTTTAATGTGGTAAGTTTCAGCCCCCTAGCTCAAGGGGTAAGAAAATAATTAGGGGGGGGGGAGGGGCACCCCCCTCCCCAGGCCAGGACAAGTCCCAAAAAGCACAGACCAGACAGGGTTAAAGGGGACATGCCTTAAAATCGACTCACGGAAAATCCCCATTGAACCAACTAGCGACGCCTCAGAAACAACGCCTGAACAGGCAGACAGACAGATACGCCCGATGAGAATTGAACTACAAAACGACTCGTAACGAATTACGCAGCACACGGCTATGATGTGGTATATGCAGTCTACACACCCGAAACAGAACGACTCACGCACGATGGCATTAAATGTAAAGAATAACATGAATTGCTCACTGTATTAAAATCGAGACAAGATATTTCAACTTCCTGTATCTTGCTACACGACCCAAACACTACTACAGTCACAGATTTCGGTAGGTCCTTTACAGTTCTAGAGGCGTTTCTGGATGGATTTGCTGGTACGATAAGGGTCGAAGACAATGGAATCAACCGAGCGACCACTTATGCAACACTGACAATAGTTTTTATCGATACCAACTGAATGGCTAAAATAGATCGACGAATTTCGGTATTATATATAAACAATATTCTCCACTCCATATACATGTACGTTTGTATTTCTATTTTTTGTCGCTTGTCTTTGTTATTTGTCCTAGAGCGTTTCTATGTTTAAAGTGTTTGTAAAAATATCACCTTAGCTAATGGAATATGAAATAAAAATTAAGGCATTGCATTGATGGGTCTCGAAGCCAGTATGGTACAATTCTAAACAAATGCAACAGGAAATTATTTCCGTCAGGATGCACTGCAAAGAACGACTGAAGTATGGGCGTTTCTCGATAAAGCCACGTATTGCGTCATGCCTGTACTTTGCTCTTAAAAGCTTTCGATCACAAGTATTCGACATTAGAAGCATTAGGTCGGGCTACAATTCGAAGAATCTATACGTTTAGTTGTATATAGAAATAGATACAGGCAATGACGATAATTCTAGATTGTAGTAAGTTCAGCAATGGCGTGGTTGCATGATGAGATTTTGTGGAAATTGTGCGTCGTTCTGTCTCAAATCAGTATCGCACATGGAATGCTATGCAGAGGGTTCGTGGCCAAGAAAAACTATACCGGAGCGATAGGGAGTCCATACAAGATCATTCCAGAGACACGATCCAGGTTGGAAGGTTTTGCAAATTGTTTGAAGGATACCGGTTGTTGTTCCAGTTTTTCGTTTGATAGGATAAACAAAAGAACATTGCTGTATACACGGAGCACGCAGCCTCAAGGGGACTATGTGACCTCGTTTGCTGGTAAGTTACAGGTTATTTTGTTCCGGGTATTCTTGCATTTACCACGTATACCCCATGTTGAGGCATTTACTCCATCATACGCCATCCATGCTCATCCACTAACATCAGATGAGTTATATTTTTGAGCTGATCTGTCATTACATGATAGGGACAGTGTGGTTGTTTCATAGCTTACACATGAACATCTACAATAAAAGCGCGGCTGAAATACCAAGGCTACGTATTAGAATCCTCCATATTCTAGTCTAAATATGAGGTGCCGAGAGAGGCTTCCCTGTGAAGTCATATGGCTACTTTTTGGTCTCCTGATGTCCATTTTTACACCTCTTGCATATCCCACCAACGTCTATCTTACATTGTTCTCGCTATTAGGAGAGAAACGTTAGTCATATGAAATGACAAAGGTCAAGCCCAGAATAATGTGTTCATATATATTCGCAAAAATCCTACGTTCGAGAATCCACAGTATTCTCGAGTCTGAATGTCAGGTATCGAGGGAAACTTTCCTGTGTTTTTATATGGTTGTTTTTAGTCGCCAGACATCGACAATTTTTCCCACGTATTGTATATCGCCTCAATTCTGTTGAATAGATCAATTCTTATATAAATATTCTCGGGCAGAATTATTTAGAGGTTCGAGAATGGTCCCACACGACAGAGTGAATAAAACCTAAATTAATGAGTGACAGGCTATTGCAAATTTGTAACCATCAACATTGGAATATGCCAATAGCTCCAACCATATACGCTTCTGCAGGGAATCGCCTGATTAGCGGTTGTCATGGCACCATATTTCATAAGCTGTTGATAACCAATAGCAGGCGTCAGCTCCGACATTCATAAAAGAATGTTCGCATCAATAATCAAAGGACTTCTTTCGTATGACAACACCAATCCCAAATGTCTAAGAAATAAAAGCAACAAAGCAAAAAAGGGTTTCCTACAAGAGAGAAGCGGAGAGTTTTTAATTATGTTATCAAGGCGTGATGATTTTCTTTACACAAAATCCTACACAGCCAATCTGTCACCCGCCATTTCCAGCTGGTTACCTTCACCAGCCAGTACCGTGAAGTTTACAACTGAAGAGCTGGCAGGAAAGGTCCCCTTACAGCACTGTGCATTTAAAAATGAACCAGTAACTGGTTGCTTACTGGTAGGTACTGTTCAGTTACCGGGCGGTACAGCACGGTTACCGTGTGGTTACTGACAGGTTATTCACCTGCTGGTTACCTGAAAGTTACCACCAGATACCATACAATAACTATCTGGTAACCGTCCAGTTGCCAACTGTCCAATCGATCACCGGAAGGTAACCAGCGGATGCTAACTGTGCGGTAACTGTACGATTACCACACAGTTAACCTGCTGATAACAGGACCTTTCTTGCCAGTACTGTTCAATTGTGAACCGCACAGTACAGGCTGGTGAATAAATCGCTGAGTAATCACTGACCATTATTTATCCAAACTTCCGAGTCGCTATGTATCTCAGTCACGCTTTGATGGTGATTGTTCATCTGGACCTCATAGAGAGGTAAAATACAAGATAGTATATCGCTCGAGATCTGACACGCTCGTCAGCGCACGAAATTTATCACAGGATTTTCGAAAATTTGAATGGAGGAGTTTGGTGGTATAGCCCAATTCGGAAAGCGTATTATCTCCCTTGTTTAACCAGGGGCGTAATGGTGCAGAGAACTTCTGGTAGGTACCAAAGGCCCTCACAATTATTTTTAGAAATTAAATAGTCTATTTATCAAGAATATTATCTTTATATTGTACACGTGTACAAGATTTATTGGATTTCATGTAGAAAATATAAACAAAATAGTTTTTCAAACAAATATTCTGGAATAGTTTATCAATATATTAGTCCAAATAATTGCGGGAGCCTTTGGTCAAAGTGAAACCGAGGCGACTACTTCCCGGAAGCAGCTTCTAATACCTTAAAGAGCGGCAGTTATACAACCGGAGACCAGACACTTTCCGGAAAGGGCTATAGCATTGTTTGATAAGTTTCTGTAATAATATTCTATGACGTTGAATGAAATCGCCGCAACGTGGCATCCTATTATCGCCCCCTAAAAGTGCATAGCGTTGGCAGCCAGTACGAATATTTTGAAAATATGAACGATACAATTCTCAGAATGAATCACTCTCTTCTGGCAATTTTGATTTTCGATTGAGGTTCCTACTCGATATAAGCATATTTTCTGCGATATTTATCATTTTAATTAGATAGATGTCCCTACGACCGAGGCTGTCTATACAGTAAACAATTCGACTACGTCCTTTATGTGAACGAGCAAGCCAAAATGAATTGGGATGAGGCCAAGGCCGAGTGCAGGCTTGGCTGTGGAGAATTGGTCTCTCTCGACACAGACGAAAAGTTTGCAAATGTAAAACAATTGCTGGAAGGTCAACCACGTAAGTTGATTATATCACTTCAATACAAATGTATGGACTTTTTCGATTTCACGCTCGCACGTTTGCCGATTGATATCGAAGTTCGTCAAGTTAGGGGGTGGATTAGCTATATCTTGTCCAGCTAACACTCCGAAGCATTCGATCAGGATGTGTGGAGCGTGTATCCTCAATGGGATTGGTATTCATTAACAAGGCCTGCTGATTTTTGGTTGCAGGCCTTGGGCGTTTCGGTTATACACACAACAGCGTTATACTATATGGACATTGATGTATCGCGCGTCTGAGTGATGTCACATAACACCTCAAATTTTGGGATGCTTTGCTGCTTAATGCTTGCGAACCATTCATTATTTCAATTATGAACGAGTCTGACAGAAACGATGTTCCCCCGATATTTTCATCAGCTATATTTTTGCTTGAGTCAAAACGCTGAAATCTGTGGACATTCGTAACTATAGTCCTGGCTTATTTGGGGCACGAAGCAAAGTTACCTACCATAGACCCAAGCCAATGTATATCTTTCGTATAGACAACTATATTTGAACGATCAATTTTGGTGCGTAGGGTCCGCTTCTGCGAGCCGTCTGCTGTTTATAGCTGCTAAAACTAAGCAAATTTATGAGCTGATATAACAGTGTCATCACGTACTGCCAGATAAGCCAGCTAATCCATCCCGAACAGATACAAGGTAAGGTATTTTATTCAATAACTATATTATCCTTTCTATACTAATACAATTTCATTTCTGATAAGAATATTCCTATGGTTACAGACACGTACTGGCTTGGAGGAGAAAAGGTCTCCGGCACCTATCGCTGGATGAACGGTAACAAAATTAATAGCACCTATTGGCACCTGAATCAACCAAATCAACCCGCTGTCGACAAGATATCCACGGGGAAGGAATATTTCGGCTCATTCAGAATGGATGACGTGAGTTCTAGCAAAACGTTCTATTTTGTCTGTGAATATTAGAAGTCAATCTTAGAGAACTTGACCAGAGCTATCACATTATAGACAATTAATGTACATTCTGGAAGAACAAGGTTAATGCTATTCTGAAATTAAGTTATATGTGGATATTGGTGTATAATCTCATATTTCAGAATATTACTGTGCCAGGTAAACATAACGAAGGTACAATTCTATTTCTGAATATTACTGTTATCTAAAAGAACGAAAGTATTGTGCAATCTAACAGAACGAAAGTACTATATTCTCCCTGAACAAGTATTATTTTATTTCTGAATATTTTTGTGCAATATAATAAAGGAAATGGAATATTTTATTTCTGAATATTATTGTGCTATGTAACACAACGAAAATACTATATTATTTCTGAAAATTATTGCGTTACACAATGAAGTGCCATTTTATTTCTGAATATTATTGTGCTATCTAGAACGAAAGTACTATTTTATATCTGAATATTGTGCTTAAAAGAAGGAAAGTACTTTTTATTTAAGAATATAATTATGCTATCTAACGGAACGAATGTACCACTTGATTTCTGAATATTATTGTACTACCCAGCAGACATAAAGTACTATTTCATTTCTTAATACTATTCTTTTATATAAAAGGTGAAAGTAATATTTTATTCTGAATATCACTGTGGTAACTAACAGAATGAAGTACCATTTGATTTCTGAATATTATTGTGCTACCCAACAGAAATAAAGTACTATTTCCTAATATTTTGTACTATTTAACAGATAGGAAGTACTACTTTATTTCTGCAAAATATTGTTATGTTCCGTAACGAAAGTAGTACTTTATTTCAGAATGTCATTGTGTTATCTAAAAGAACGAAAGTACTATTTGATTTCTGAATATAAATGTGCTATCTAACTGAACGAAAGTGCTGTTTATATCCCAATATTATTGTTCTGAATCAAAAAGTGACATTTTATTTCTGAATATTATTGTGAACAGTTCCTGTTTGGTAATCCCAGGTCAGATCTGAACTGAACAGTACATGTCAGTTAGCAACAGCCTGGTTCCAAGAGGTAACTGAGCAGTACTGCACAGTAACAGGTTGGTTACTGTTCAGGTACCATGCAGTACTGTTCAGTTCTGTTTCTTGTGATACTGTATGGTATCCAATCAGTACTGACCAGTTACTGAGTGGTACTGTGTGGATACGGGTCAGTACTGAATGTACTGTACTGAGGTGTACCGTTGCGGGCCCTTTCTTGCGGTTACCATTCAGTTACCAACATGTGGAAATTTGGCTGTGTATTTTATTTCCGAATATTGTGTAATGTAAAAGAACGAAAGTACTTTTTATTTTTGAATATAATTGTGCTATCTAACAGAATGAAAATGCTATTTCATTTCTGAATATTATTTTGCTACCCAGAAAGTACTATTTTATTTCTGTGCTGTTAGGGCGATATCTAACAGAACGAAAATATCATTTGCTGAATATTATTTTTACTATGTAACATAATGAAAGTACATGTACTACTTGATTTCTGAATATTATTGCGTTATCTAAAAGAACGAAACTAATATTTTATTTCTGAATATTAATGTTCTAACTAACGCATCGGAAGTACTATTGTATTTCAGAATGCTACCCAGAAAGTACTATTTTATTTCTGTGCTGTTAGGGCGATATCTAACAGAACGAAAATATCATTTGCTGAATATTATTTTTACTATGTAACATAATGAAAGTACATGTACTACTTGATTTCTGAATTTTATTGTGTTATCTAAAAGAACGAAAATACTATTTTATTTCAGAATATTATTTAGTTTGCTATATAACAGAAGAAATGTACTATTTTACTTCGGAATATCATCGTGCTATCTAACAGAATAAAACTACCATTTTATTTCTGAATGTTTTTGTACTATGTATCATAACGAAAGTACTATTTTATTTCTGAATAGTATTGCGTTATCTAAAAGAACGAAAATGATATTTTATTCTGAATATTATTATCCTATTTAACATAACGAAAATATTATTTTCGTTCTAAATATTGTCTTATCTAAAGGAACGAAAGTACCATTTTATTTCTTAATATTATTGAGCTATGTAACATAGCGAATGTACTTTTTTAATTCTGAATATTATTGTGTTATCTAAAAGATCGAAAGTTCTATTTTATTTCCGAATGCATTTGTGCTACATAACAACGAAAAATTACTTGGTAAATTAATTGCTAAATTACGGAACGAAAATACCACTTTACACTGCCAACTATCACCCCAAAAATGTCATGAATTAGAGCTATCACCCTTCTTTATGATCATCTTTAAACAAGATGGCCATCACCTCTGCAGTGAGATGAGTAATGATTGCAACTTTAGGTTATCACCTTTTAAGGGTGAGGAGGCAAAATCACCCCCTCTAAAAGGTGATGGCATCATTTAAAGGTAATGGCTCTAAATCATCACCTTTTAAATGTAATTGCCAGATCTGATCTCCATTAAAGGGTGATGGGCCATCACCTTTGTTTCTGGCTGTGTATTTCTGAATATTAATGTATATCTAACAGAAAGATAGTACTATTTTATTTTTGAATATTATTGCCCTACCTAGCATAGCAGCACGATAGTACTATTTTATTTTTGTATATTATTGCCCTATCTAGCAGCACGAAAGTACTATTTTATTTCTGAGTATTATATTCCTAACTAGCAGTACGAAAGTACTAGTTTATTTTAGAATACTATTGAGCAATACGAAACGTATCATCTTATATTTAAATATTGAACTACAGTCTCGAAAATCATAAATCTTTCGATTTCTGGTGAGAATATTGGAGTGCGATATCAAAGTTGAGTCGTGATTGAGCATAGTAGTATTTTGTTTATGAATATCAATGAAATCGTAAAGAAAGAAACGCTTGACTGATTTATTTGGGAATATTTAAGTTCTCATAGAAGGCTAACAAGAATATTACGATCCATTTTGTGTTTTAAGGCAGTCACAGACAAGACGATCAGTTCCATGTTATTTGTAAACATAAAATTTCCTTTTCGAAGAACTAGAACAGTAACATTTTCTCTAATTATTACAGTACAGAGCAAAGAATACTATCTGATGTGTAATATTTATTAACAGCAAGGTATATCCGCTCAAGACAAGAACTCTTCTGTTTCATTTGCAGACACGACAGGTACTTCTTTGTTCTTGAATACTATTTTGGTATCTCAACGATAACGTGTACAGTTTATTGCGACATTTCTAAGAACGCGGGTAGCACTAGGCATCCATATTCGACAAAGGTATCCATGGGTAAAGAAGGATCGGCTCCTTAGGGATGGATCTTAGGTGTGATAAGGAGCACTACTTCATTTGTGAATGAAGTCTCGGAGATGATGATCAGAACTATTACATTTGAGACTATTAGAATGCAATCTGGATCTAATACCATCATTGTCCTGAAAATAAGCGAGCTGTCTGAAGAGCATAGCCAGTGCTTGGAATATTGGTGAAAAGCCTCAAAAACCCGACCGGTACCGTTTCATTCGTGAATAATGTGGTGTTTAAAACTCTTGTTCCTACACACGCATCATATGTGTCTATTCATTTATCATTACGTGATAATTTATCATTATGTGATAATTTAGTATTTATCATTAAGTGACAATTTTGCGTTTATCATTATGTGAAATAAAGAAGAACTAAGAATCCAGACATTTTTGACTTCAAACAATTTAAACAAAATATCTGATCGACTTGCTTGAACCGCGAATACAGATTCTACTTCCTGTTGGGCCTTGTTACCATTGTATGGTAGGGATCCATGATTGATGTAACGACGTCCTAATCCTGTATGATCAAAGTCATTCGTTGTGCATTTTTTGATTAATCGCAAAAAAATGAGACAGTTCAGTCGACATTTCGATCGACGAAAACAAAACCAATTCACCTTGCTTCGCGAGTGTCAAGGATAAAAGCCACTTCGAAGGAGAGTGGGCGTTTATTTATACCTCGCTCTTGAAAGCTGCTGACAATTAGTAATCAATGAAGCTAGCCATCCAAATATATAATGTATACAAGAGATCAGAGTACGATATTATTTTTTGATTATATTGAGACCATCAATGATGCGGTTGATCTGTAAAGGAGAAAGGCCGAGCAACTGTACATTCGTGAAAAAAAATCGACGATGCGCGAAGCGCCGAGTCGATTCTTTTTCACGAATGTACAGTTACGAGGTCTTTCTCCGACTTTTAAACGCTAGTTATAACGTCACACTATTGTTAAAAGTGTACATCATTTTTCACGAATGTACAGCAAGTGTACTTTCTTTTTCACGAATGTACAGCAAGTGTACATTCTTTTTTCTGGAAGACACGACCGACTAGTAAATGGGACAATAGATTACTCGATGTCGGTCTCCTGAAATGTACAAATGGCAAACCCAAACAGCACTGCAACAAGCGAATTGGACTTATTCAATTCAGCCGGAACTAACAGGTGGAATTAAGTAATGTTCCGTAGGAAAAAAATGTGGACGAGCGAAAAAAACACAGCCGAGAAAGATACCATGCCGAATACAATGTAATAAATGTGCAAATAGCATATACATCTAGGAATGGCATAAACCTTTAACTCAGAAAAGTGTTCTATTTATGTTAACGTTTATTGTGACATGTGGAATACGGGTATGGAAAGAGTCGTCCAGTGGCGGACTGTAGTTTCTCTAAATTCGGTCACGATTTTTTTTGTGAGCGTTACTCTGCATGCCTTCTGATATACATACATTAAAACACCGACTGCCTCAAATATAGGTCTAATCTTTGGTTGTCGCCTGCTGGGCGTTGATTGTAGACTAAGCAGTCAAAATATGACGCGTCTGTACATCGCACCACATTAATTTTCTGTCGTACGTATATGTGTGGGTTACAAGTGAAATGTGTACCGGTAAATGTGAATTCCTGTCAGACATTCCGTTAATTATGGGCCTGGTATGAGATCATGCGTATCGACATATGGATATGTAATTTGTATGTCTGTATGTTTTGCTTCATATGCGTTTCACGTAATGTAGATTGTGACACGTATATATCAATTACATATTTTTTTTTGTTACAAATCTTTGTAACGATAAGGTGTTGTTTGTCTTGAAACAACCATGATGTGTTACACAATACGGCCATTGTGTAAGTTTTTTTATCGCCTTCGACATCGGGAAAAGATGTTTCTGTGTTGAATAGATAAACATCAGCCCATGTAGGCGTATGGGTAAATTCCTTCCCATGTGATGGACTGTCCATCATGTAGGACGCCGTCAATCGGGCACAGTGTGCGTACTGGGCCTGTGCCTATATAATGGCAATTTGTTCGGTTTGACATAGCTCATTTCATTCTTCGTGTAAGACGAAGAAGTAAATACATTATCGCTGGACTAACGCTTGTCATGGGAAATGATTATCGCTCTGTCTGAAATAGGTATCGCGCATGAAATGTTAGCTAAAAGATGTTTTGTCATTTATTCGGAAGCGATAAGCAGTCCATATACGATTTTATTAGTAACAACATCAGAAGTAGATGCTTTTGCAAGATGTATGGAGGCCAGTGGTCCCAGCCTTTCGTCTGTCCCGAACAACAAGACAACATCACTATATTCTCTGAACACACAGACTCAAGGGCACTACTGCATCTGACCGGCAATTTGCAGTGGCTTGGTTGCACTTCCTGCTGACCTGCGCAATGGGTAGCACAGAACAACAACAACGCATAGAAATTGGGGGAATTGGTCTCTTTCTTGAAGATTATGGAGATATTATGTGGTAGAAGGTGAATATGATTTGTTTCTAAGTCCTATATCACGTTTGTGTCAAGCACTAAAAAATGAGTTATGCGTCTTAAATTTATGTTTACAACTGCAGTCTCTGGAGCACGTTGTTGTATTGTTATGGTAATAGATACTCCGTGTAAGGTATACAACCAGTATTGTGGAGAAACATGTCCAATTTTAACCCTTTGAACTTTGTGGACGTTTTTCACGTGTAGTTTGGGAGAGGAATCCATTATTTTCATCATTTTGATCATTGTTCTGTTATATTATAAACCAGGACAAATTGTATATAAATTGTTTTGGTGTTAGTAGCAGATAAATTGACTGATGTTCAAAACAACTTGTACAATGTACAAATTAAATTTCCTTTTATCTGTTAAATCTCTTTATTTGTACAGCCACTGCCGTTGGAGTGATATAAGCTGATTCCCCTGGCACTGGATAGTAGGTGATTTATGATAAGGATGATGTCACTTATCTTGTAGAGTGACCACTTGTCTACCAAAATAACTCCTTGTTTTTATTTGGAAATGTAAGTATCATATGCAGGTAATTCATTAATGTTTTTTATGTTATTGTCAATTACAGCACTTTTTCTTTTACTCTTCAATATAATAAACACCTGTTATATTGTCTACAGTTGGGATGATTAATTCAAGGATTAATAAGTAATCATGTTGGAAAATGTAATGTACATGGACATGGCCATTCTCAACTTCATCTGTTTCGCTGAGAGTGGTTAATTTAGATTCCTTAATATTCATGAGGTTGTTTGAAGATGTCCCAACAACAAAATGGTGATCTCCAATGTTTCACTTCCTCTTATGTCCTGTGTTGTTTTTCACTTTTGTAGGTATTTCTCTTTCCTCACTCCAATAACCAACTGTTGAGGAGTTCTTGGAACCTTCCAATCTGTGTTTCATGCCACTTATAAATAATTCTGGGATGATCCTTCTGCGTGAACCATCTGCTTCTGCGCGGCTGAGATACTAAGGCTACGTCCGAGAATTCACCGTATCCTCGCGTCTGAATGTTGATACTTTCCTGTAGAGACATATGGTTGTTTTTTAGTCGCCAGACGTCAATTTTTCCCACCTCTTGTATATCGCTCCAATTGAGAGTCCAATTCGGTAAGTTCACACCATTATTTTACATCCTTCTGTTGAACCTATATCATTCGTTGCAACACTTACAGCCATATCTATCATCTGTTAAAATTTCAATGACATGCTTTAATTATTTGAGGAATTATTACAAATTTGTGAAGGGACACTAAATTGTCTAAATTCTGGAAATTATTAAAGATCTGCCTTTATTATATCATTTTCCTTCTCCAAGGCGAAAATTTTAGATTCTTGTTTGTCGATCAGAGTAGTGAATTTACTCACAATTCGAGTCTCTGTCCGGTTCATTTGTTCCTTGAGCTTCTCTCGTGTAATCAGTTTGTCCAGTTTCTCCATTATGAGCTTTAGAGTCTCTTCTACCGACGACATTGTGTCTTGTTTTTTTTGCCTGTTTGTGGAAATTACTTACAGCACGACAGACGAGATATACTCAGCAAAGTTAAACTAGTTTGTCAACACTTGGCTGCTACGTCACATATATTGTTCGCGAATAGTCTCACCACTCGTTCTCATTCCCGGGTAGACTTCGCAGCGTAAATAAGTCTATACTGCGTTCGGAATATTCACTTGATCTCATCGGTATTATACCTATACCGATTCTGCATTCATGTATATAATAAATTACCATAGTTCCATCAGTTGGAAATTACCGGACCGATATTATCCATGTCAATCCTCAGCGACCATGTTTGTTCGTTTCCTTCGTGTTTTTTGGCTAATATTGTAGATATTGCATGCTGTTTTGGTGTGATATCACGATTTGTCAGCTCTCGAAGGTGATGTTCAACTCGTGCGGAGCATGCAATATCTGTTTTATTATACCGAAAAACACATAAACAATACAAATAAACGTACAGTGTAAAGAGAAAAACCAAGGTAGCGAAAACATCAAATAAAACGCTTTCCGTCTGTACACGCCATCGTGATTACAGCGGAAAGACAGCACAACAGACGACAATGATGTGATATCGGCGCGAGATCGTGGAACATCACAATGATGAGCTGTTTTTTTCATAAGACATCGAGAATTGCGGAATATCACGTGATGGTTTCTCAACCAATTAAAATAAACGAATACACAGTGAGGTATAATACATTCACTTGTATTTAATACATGGGGAAAATAGTAGTCCTGTACTATTGTTCGACTTCTGTAGATAATTTTGACGCTGAAGTTGGGGTTCATATACTTAAATGGATTATGCCCGATTGACTAAAATTACGGACAAAATAAGCGTAAATCTGAAAAAAAATCATTTTCTCCTCTCTCCTCGTATCGACATTGACAAGTGAGCGAATCGTTATGACCATACTCCAAGCCGTTGGGAAAAAATTATCAATAGACTGACACGGGGTGGGAAGATTTGATCGGGTTTAGATTCCCCTTAAGATTGCACTCTGCTTTTCATGAATAGAAGAAAACTAATTAGATTATGCACACTATTACTTGAAGATAATTTGACACTCTAGGTGCCTGTAAGGCTTAAATATTCACAAATAATCTAGGCAATTGACGAAATGGAATGACACTATCTGCGCTCTTATAATATTGTACCGTTATCGCTCGTTTCCGTTGAGGTTTTAACCCTATCTGGCCTGGGCTTTTTGGGACCTGTCCAGGCCTGGGGGAAGGCGAAGTGGCCCCACCTAATTATTTTTCTTATCCCTTGAGCTAGGGAGCTGAAACTTACCACACTATACCCCTGGGTCAATCTCTACCAGAAAATGTAAAAAAATCCAAGATGGCCGCTTTGATGACGTCACGGTGACGTCATTTTCAAAAACGGCATTTTTGGGTCGATTTTTCGGTCGGATTTTCCGAATTTTTTATTTATGCAATTTCTCCACAAAAACTGCATCTTTTCATCGCGGAAAAGCAGAAATTTTGAAGAAATGTGGCAAAAACATCACTTTTCTGATACACCACGTGGCCGCCATCTTGAATTTACCCATGATCCTCTGCTCAGGGGGTTATGCAAATGGGCTCAAAATGACCCCAATTTGATAAACGATAAAGTTCAGGAGTTGCAGCACTTTTTCGTCGTTCCGGAGATAGCGCAGAAAATTTGGTAGGGGGGGCCATAATGCCCCCCCCCCCAGGCCAGGTAGGGTTAAAGCAATACTCGAACAAGTTTTGTAATCTCGCTAATATTCTTAAATATTAGAAAACTGTGAGTGTTTTTCAAGATCTTCACAGAGTAAAAGAGTAACCATCATGTTATTTGCGACGGCGCGCTGATATTGATACATAAATTAGTAAAGATTGCGGCATTTTTGCCCGCACTCCATTTTTCACAGGTAAAATACCATTCTTCTTTTCATTGTATAGTGCACTCATATATTCACCAAATAAATTATACTCGTCATTTCCTCTGAGACTGCACATTGATATACTCCAGTAGATTATCATTGGTTCAATCTCAATAAATCGCGACGGTATGGCTACAGAAATGGCATCTCATCTTCATTTTATCAAGCCAATTTCAACGTTCCCAATTCGAACTTCCGTTGATATATCTGGCCCCTCCAATGTTCAAAGAACTTATAAATAGACACGAGAAGTCACTGGCCTCGAAACCATTTGGGTTTCAAAATGTGTCATAGAAGAGCGTTATTGATTGCTTGATCTATATATTGGGCCAACACAATCACAATATTAGGAGGAATGACGGAGCTACTTGATGATATGTCACTCAACACACAGTCGCGTGTATGTTCTGATAGGTTCGTTCGTAGGTGAAATTTACACCTCGGACTCTGAACACTGAAGGTGGTCAGATAAGTCAAGGCGGGTTTGCAGGTTTGATGAAGATGTGGCATCTCGATTTGACGAAATCTTTCCAAAACAGATACCCCAGATTGCGTTGTTTTTGCCAACGGTGTTGAAAAGGCAGAAAAGACTGGCTGGTCTATACTGAGGACATCACTGCAACAACAAGAACACTACACTTTTGCACCATACTGGGGCAGAGCTTGTCGTCCAGGAGTGATGCGGTCTGGAGGCCATCACAACGCTCCACTGAGGGAATTCGACTAACCTCCGCTACCTATTTATTTTCAACACGAATCATAACCAATATATTCTATAATCTACTCCTTCCTGCATCGCAATCATGAGTGATTAATTGCAATTACCATTTTCGTATCACTAATTGTTGCTGTATCGTCAGCAGACGACGTCCAGTACATTCGGGTATACAATGACGATCATCCGCTGTGGAATCCAATGAATGCGACGAGTCTCGGTTTCTTCAGTATTGCAATATCGATATTTTTACTTTCATTCGTATTTTGGGTCGATTCATGCACGACACAACATTTCTGGTATTTCAACCACGTAATCATCTACTCAGATTAGTTTAGCTCGGAAAATTTGACTTTCTGACAGAAACGATTGAAAAACGAACGCTGTGCAGACTGTTAAGGCACTCGCAAACTGATGATTTATTAATAATATATTCTGAAAAAAAATAAAGAAAAAATACACTATCCCTATGTGGTATATGTATTATTGTCCGATAAGTAGTTAACTCTCAGACCTGGTTTTCATACGGATGAAATTTACAGGATTCAAACACGTTATCTTACAGATATGGCGCTTTCGCTAGCTCACCCCATGGAGGTAACTCCAAAGTGTCATTGCATATTATTCCACGTCTTTCTTTTAAAGTTTCTGATATGGTTACGTTGTCGCAGAATATAAATGTTAATTTAAAGAACGTCCATTAAACAACTCAAACTCAAAAATGTGTATCAAAGTGTACATGTAACTCAAACTGTGGCAATAATAAGAAAAATCAACATTAACGAACAATGTAAATGAACAGTTCGTTCTCTTAGTTCTCTTAATAGTAGACCAGCCACCCAATCCAAAGATGGCTAGAAAACTTTTTGATGGCATCGCGTGTTAAAACCTGTCATCCAGGCTTAATCAACACTACATGGTGTGCAGATTACGGTGTGACCGGATGACATTCTCACTTTTGACCGTTAAGGTCATTGTTGAGGTCATAAAGGCCATTAGAGGTCAAATAAGCATAAAGCATCTATTTTTTGCAATATCTTCGTAAAGGAAGAGTGATTGTGACTGATCTTTTTTTAACTTGCTTCATTTTTCTTCTGGTCTTACTCACTGGTGATTTGCATATTCACAGATGCAATGGATTATGGGAAATTTTAACACTACCAGACCTTTGGGGGGGGGGGGCATTGTGGACCCCTTCCAAAACTTTGCCCTATCTTCGAATCGGTAAAAAATTGAGAGCTGACACTCCATTGCTTTGTAGTTTATCATACTGGGGTCATGTTGAGCCTATTTGCATAGCTACGAGCAGAAAATCATGAGTAAATTCAAGATGGCGGCCATAAGACGTATCAGAAAAAAATGTTTTCGCCATTTTTGGTTCAAATTCCTACTTTTCTGCGAGGAAAAGGTGACAAAAACTATTTCATTTTACATCAGATTATTATTTACTAAATTATCATGCAGTTTTTGTGAAGAAAGCACAAATAAAAAAATCGAAAATCATCATGTGGCCATCTTGGATTTTAAAAACATTGATCCAATGATATAGTGTGGTAAGATTCAGCTTCCTAGCTGGAGGGACAAGAAAAACATTTAGGGGGAGAGTAATGACCTCAAATTAGTGAGCCAAACCAAGAAGATGGCGGCATCGTTTATTAAAAGCTGTCATCCATGTTTAATCAACTCTACATGGCATGGGGATTGAGATGTGATCGGATGACATTCATTTTTACCTTGAAGGTCATCTTTTAGGTCATGAAGGCCAAGAGATGTCAAATAAGGATAAGTCGTCTTTTTTTCTATATCTTCGTATAGGAAGAATAATTACTACATTATGGTTGGTAATATTTTATTAGGTGATTTGCGTATTCACGGATGCAAAGCATTATGTGAAAATTCAATATAACATCCACCTCTGACCCCCTTGATATGTGTAGTCAGTGCCCCACTGATCTGGTTCTAATCCCCCATCCGCATGATCGAAACTTCAAACTTATCAGTTTTATAGCTCAACTGACAACAAAGGAAATATCTGATGGCGCTCATGATTGTTGGACAGGACCGAGTTGTCACAAACCGGAAGCTACACACAGAAACATTTGTTAACATATATGGTATTGCTCTTATACAAGTAGCTTGTCTACCAGTCAGATGCAAGATAAAGTGGTTTTAGATATTCTTTTTGGAACATATGAGCAACATTCCTTAAAAATAGAGGGAGACGGGGTACCCATGTTCGTAGTCAGATTGTCAGGATAATTACCTTAACCAGGTGTCCCTAGCTGTTTGTAATCTGATGGCCAGGAATATTACCCTTGGCCAGGTGTCCCTGTTGGCCGTCAGATGGTCAGAATACCCCTTATCAAGGAACTGGCTTGTCACCTAACCATACCAAGGAGGTCTTAGCTTAATATTTGCTAGAAGAGTTAAACATAATTTGATAATCAGACAAGTACATATGGTAGTTCCTGGATGATTTCATCATTGAAGGAAACAATTATCAACCAGGGTCATAGAATTCAACATTATACAGCGAAGTTTGCCATGAAGAGATGTATATAATTACTCTTTTGAGACGGATTTACCAGCTGAAAGCTGATGACAGATTGAATTGTCAGTCTGGTAACCACCAACAAGCAATCCTCTATGTGGCCTCTGGTACCACCAAATGCTTGGCGACTCTTACAGGCTCGTTGCATCAGGAGAAATTACTATAACGGAGGATAACTCATTTGTTTAATTGTTCATGAGGTGACCACACCAACATTAAAATTTCGAAACGCAATTGTCCTGGTGTGCAATCATGAGTCATGCTTCATTTTTGGATGGATGCACAGAATGGCGCGACCACACATCCCCTATTACCGACTCCAGCGTTATTCGATTCATGGATCGAAGAGGAGGGCTGATACCATAGCTCTGTTAACTTGAAATCGTACATGTGAGATGTAAGCGACGCCAGACCTATTAGACCTGATGCCACCACACTTTGACTAATGTGTGAATATTGTAGAAGATTGCAAAAGCGCTTCAAGGTTTGCCCAAATAGCAGCCTGAAATTAGGTGTCGTGAGTGATAGATGACAGGAGGGGTATAATTTTGAATTCTTGGGGCAAGAGGCCTTATATGTGTCAAGAAATGTGCATAAAAGCCGTTAACGGTATGCGAATCAGTACATGTTTACGATCAAAGAAATTGCATGTTGTTTGAGATAAGAAAAATGTCCCATATATGACTAAATCAAGGATAACCAAATTTTTGAAGACATCTCATGGCCACCATTTCAAATCCATGTGTGAACCGTTACATCTAGGATTATGTGAAGTTCACTGCAATGCAAATAAAGGATAAGTTCCTAATGGAGGAAGAGTCACACTAGAAGCTGTCCCCACTCCCACCAGTCCTGGTAGGTTTAATGTCAGCAGCTAGAGGCTGTCCTAGCTTATTATTTTAGGTTTTATGTGTGGTCCAATGAACTGTGCTGCCATCTGTGCTATTAATGTTGCAGTATAAATCACCCTCATATTTTCTGGTGGACCAGTAAATACAATATTTAGTGGATGTATATGACAGTCATATTGGAAAATGAACGAAAATACACGACTATTAGATTTCTTGATATGTTAATTCCCAGAAAATGTCATTCTGCCATTCTATCCCAACAATGTCACGAATTAAGGAGATGTCTGGTGAAATGCAAAATGTAAATGCACAAATACAGCTTGGCATACGCCATTTTCAGAATCAGTAGGTCCAAATTTTGTAAAAAAATAAAAATAAAAGAAAAAACATTTACCACATTCTACCCACAAATGCCTTAATATCTACTTTCGAGAGCTCTTTTCCGGTTTTGGGACTAGTAAAAAGAACAGATTTCCGACCCCGTTAGCAGAGGTACATGCTCAGATGAAGCCGGAGTTCACTTTGGGAATAAAGATGTCGTATAATGCCTTGCTGTCAGATAAGCATACGCGTAGTGAATGATACCGAAACTACATATATTACATATGGCCGCCACTTTCAATTTCTCGCGATTCCAATCTGATGGATAAGGATCCACAATGGCCCAAGGTTGTTCAGATATAAAGGAAGCTCGCCTTGTTTAACAGTTAGAAATCGCCTTGTTAAACAGTTACAATTGGTACTACAGAGTAAGTTTTGGATGAAATTTACGGGGCGCCATATTGAATTTTCCCATGATCATTTGTACCAGTGATTATGCAGATATTTTCAAAATGAGCCCACTTGAATAAGCTATCAAGTGTTAAAGATTGAGCCAGCTTCAATCTTCAATTACTAAGCTTTCATGAAAAGTTTGATAAAATATCCTGATTTGAACCCACGTGACCTATTTGACCTAAAAATAACCTTTAAGGTCAAAAGCGAGAATGTCATCCGGTCACACCTCAATCCCCACAACATGTAGAGTTAATTAAGCGTGGATGACTGCTTTTAACACGCGATGCCATCAGCAGTTTTTTTTCATCTCTTGGCTGGCCTACTATAAGCGTTTCAACGATAGGGTGTTTATGCTCAATCACAATCTACATGATCTCGTTCGGTAGGCACCGTTGCCTAGTCTAAGGTCGGGACTCGCTTCTTCATGTGAGGGTGTCATTTGAATGAAGTATCAGTTTCGTCGTTTTTATTGGTTGGCACACTGAGGGGACATGATGATGGCACGTTCGGTACTAGATGTCGACGGTTTCGACGAAGTTTTCCCGTGGGTGTGTCTACCAAGTATGACCGAGGACACGTGTCATGCTCTAATACCATTCCAGGTCGCGTGCCCAGCTTGTCTTTCACCCACACCTCTTCCCCAGGGATCAGATTGGGAAGGTCGTTGACCCGATGCCGGATGCTGAAATTCTACTGCTGGCTACGTTTCATCTTCTCATCTAGTGGCCTAACGTGTTTAAGGAATTCCCATTGAGGAACAAGACTAGAGGGCAGAACTGGCAGATGTGTTCGTATTTTGCGACTCATGAGGAGCTCTGAAGACCTGCCAAACCTGAAGGACTGTACGGACCAACGACCGGCGACGATCGGTATGTCATCACGGCTGCGTCAGATGCCTTTTTGAGTAAGTTTTTTACAGTTTGCACTGAGCGTTCCACTTCCCCGTTGCTTTTAGCATATATCGGACTGCTTGTCACATGCTCGAATCCATATGATTCAGCAAACTTTGCGAATAGTGTAGAGTTGTACTGTGGTCCCTGGTCGGAGACTAGGGGTTTTGGAATCCCGTGTCGAGCGAAAATGGGCTTCAGTTGTTCTATAGTTGCTTCTAAATTCAAGGATGCCAATTTTGCCATTTCAACATACCTCGAGAAGTAGTCCACAATGGGGCGGTAAGTCGATCCGGTGCGCACGAATATGTCTGCCGCGACTATTTGTCATGGTCTCTCTGGGAGTATGAATGGGATAAGAGTTTCTGGACGATTGACACTCTCTTTCCGACAGGTCCGACATCGGTCAACCATCTCCTATATTTCAGTGCTGAGACCGGGCCACCAAACGGATTGCTGTGCTCTCTGACAACATTTGGTGATTTTATGGTGGCCAACGTGAATCTTCTCCAAAGTATCAGTCCGCATGGCGGTTGGAATAACTAATCTGCTGCCTTTCGAAAGTACACCATAACTGACCGTTATTTCTGTTCCCACTGTTTTGTATGGCTTCAACATTGTAGTTATGGTATCCGGTCACTCATCAGTACAGCACCGCATTATCTGAAGCTCAGATCGTATCTTCTGTAGAGCTTGTAACCAGCTGTGAAATTTTCAAGCAATATATCCACCGCTCCTAATCCATATGATGATGCGTCTGAAGACACTACAGATACCTGTGTAGGGTCATAGAGCGTAAGACACGGCGCAAACAGGTGAGCTTCCTTAATTTTCACAAATGCGTCCTCTTGCGGTTGGTCCCAGGTCCAAACAGTCTCTTTCCTGAGCGAATCTCTTAAGGGTATTGTGATTGCTGCTAACTTGGAGATCAATTTGTGCAGATAGTTGCAGATTCCAAGAAATTTCTTCATCTCTGGTACGTTTGTTTGGTGACTTGAGATTGCCCACAGCCTAGACATTGTCCGGATCCGCCTTTATACCATGAGCATTGATCAGGTGACCCAGAAATCTGCTTTCTGTTTTCATGAACTCACATTTCGGGATCCTATAACCTTTCCAGAACTTTTATCAGGCGCTCATCATGCTCTGCGCGCGTGGATCCGAAAATTAGAAGACATGACAAATAACTCCATCCAGGCCTTTGAGCTGGCGAGACATCCGTTGTCTTTGAAAGTGTTCTGGACCTGAGCTTATGCCGAATGGGAGCCGATTGAAGCAGTACCGCCCGAACGGAGTGATGAAAGTTGTAAGCATGGACGATTCTTCTGCTAGCGGAATCTGGCAAAATCCAGAATTAGCATCTAGTTTGATGAAAAACTTAGCATTTGCAAGTTGTCCTAGAGCCTGGTTTACGCTTGGCATTTGGTGTATCTCCCTACACACATTTGTATTCAGTTTTGTCAAATCTGCACCAATCAGTGGGAACAGCGTCTCTGGAAATCACCTCTGTTTCCTCCATATGTGTCCACTCTCTTTTGACCTTCTGCTTCAATGAAAGAGCTACGGGGCGACGTTAAAACAAATGGCTTTGCATCTGGTGTTAGCTTGATGTGATAGTCGCCTTCCATTTTCCCTAAACGGAAGAAAAGTTTAGGACATTTCTCTTTGTACATGACCTTGGAAGCTAATGTCTCAACATCATTAACATGGTATGCCAAAAGTTCAAGTTTCTGTATTGCTGGACGGCCCAACAAAGATTTCTCTAGCTTTCGAACAACGAAAATGTCGTCTGTGGATTGTTTCCCTTGCCTGACGAAAGTATGATTGAATTTTCCCATCACACCCAAACTGGATTTGACTCGGCTGTACAATCTCTTATCTGTGTTCTCCAGTGACTGCAGCTGGATGTTTCGGAGTTATATGCATCCGGAATTACAGTTACATCTTCTCAGATATCAATTTTGAAGTTGATTGAAGCAGCCTCTACTTGTACATTTTGTAAGTCAACTGTCCACGGTGTATCCCAGCGACTTGACTCCATGGATTCCAGAAAATAGTCAAAATCAGTGTCATTACCCCTGCTTTAAGTCCGTTCACCGAGACAGAATAGCAAATTGCCATGTAATGTCCTTTTTTGGAACATTTGTTGCATACGGCGTGTAAGGCCGGACAATTCTGACCTTCTCAGCGGGGAAACTTCCGCATCGTGAGCATTGCTTAACATTTTGTTTCCTGGCTCCATCAAATTTCTTAGCTTGTGGCTGGTAGGTGGTTCGATAATCCTTAAATTTGGAACGTTGATTACCATATTTAGGTACGACATCAACGTTAGATGATGCCTCATGCGTATCTGATCGAACAACTGGTTGTTGTTTCTTCGCCGCCACGCTCTATCGAACGAGGTTAGCTGCATTGGCGAGTGTGAGATCTGGGTCAAGCTGCATTTTTTTCGGATAGTCATGCATCCTGGAGGCCGACGACAAGGCGATCACGAATCATTTCGTCGTATAGAACGCCATAGCCACAATGTTCCCCCAATGTGTGCGGTGATGTACTAACACTTTCAACAGTTTCACCAGGCTCTCGTTTACGTTGATTGAACTTGACACTCTCAAACATGGTGTTCCTTCTCACCGCAAAATAATTTGTGAAGCTTTTTTTCACGAGATCATACTTTTTGTTATCATTAGATAAGTTTGCTGCAGTGAGAATATCATCAGCCGTATCTCCCATTGAATAAATCAAAGTGCTTATTTGATTCACTTCACTTTCATCATCGAGACCGGATGCTAAATTCTAAACCTTTCAAATCTTCTGATCCAACGTTGTCATTCGTCCGGTTTATCATGTGTAAATGACTCTGGAGTTTGAACTTGAAACGTTGCCATTGTGAAAAGTTTCTGTCACTTTTCTGAACCCCACAAAAAAATCACTCTGTGTATTATATACTACTAACGAATTTGTTCCAGTATCGAAATTTGTCCAAATAACCTCTTCGCTCGATTTATTTCAGTTCTACCAGTTCCAGTGTTCCTCGCGAGACTTTCGTATGTTCATTTCACACACGTTATTAAATTCCAAGAGAAAACTTATATAACAGTTCACTGCCATGGAGTGTCCAGTTTTCCACCGTTTTCAATAAGGAACAGCTTCTGACACCATGTAGTATTGTCCGATAGGTAACTAACTCTCTGGACCTGGTTTTCATACGACTCAACTTTACTGAACTCGAACACGTTGTCTTACAGGCGTGGTGCTCTCGCGAGCTCTCACTAGGGAGGTAACTCTAAGTGTCATAGCAGTATCCACCGGATATATGCCGCTACCATATTATAGTAATATCCCTATTCCCTTATGATTATTAGTTTGGAAAGAAAATCAATAGAACTATTCCATTTGCGAATATTGGTTTGCAAACTAAACGAAAACAATCGGTACTGTTTTGTGTGCAAATATTACAGCTATTTTATTTGCAAATATTACAGCTATTTTATTTGCAAATATTACGGTGTAATAGTAAACTACATGTACACTTGCAGTATGTTAGGCTAATTATAACTTGGTGGGCTCTATAAAAGAGTGCGTATAGCTATAGTACTGTTCCATTGATGACAATTTGCGAATCACGGAGACGTGTATTTGTCACTATTCGTGAATATCATTCTTAAAAAAACAAGGACCCTATCAATTTATTTTCAAATATTAGCGTACAGACTCTGATTAGTATTAATCTCTTCGTGAAAATTAGAGTGCAATCTCAAATAACACGAACGGTGATGTAATTTTGTTTGGAGAGAGAATGGAGATCACGTTCGCCACACCAATCAAAGCCGTCTGACGGATTCGAAAACGAGGCTGCATCGAGGTCGTGGTTATAACTGGAAAAATTTAATTACTACTTGTAGTAAACCCTTCTTGTGTTACCGGTACCTAATAAATTTGTCTCCAATAACTCTGAACTGAGGTTATTTCTCGTTTCTATAAACAAACGGTTAAATAAGACATAGCGTCTGATCACTTCAATCAAGATTTTGGGAGAAATATATGCGTCATCGGTCTGTAGCTATTTCGCTTTCGTAGAAACTCCTGCGGTGTGATAACATAATAAAACCCTGTACTGTGACTACGCATGGACCTCGGACGAAGATTATATTTGTTCACTCCTAGCAGATCAATGTATAAAATAGTGCATTTTCTGTCTAGGAATAAACACAATGGTTCATCTTCCTTTGGAATGATGTGGGTATGTTTCATGTATACAGAAAAGCAATAAACGGTTGTTCAAGCTAAAATGCCGCAGCGTAGCGGCTCAAACACGAAACAGTATTGACAAGATCGAATATTGTTAAGCACAAATCTAAACGACTCGCGCATTTGTTCATCGCAGGTAGAAAATCTATGTCCTGGTGATCAGTGTTAATGGTATCTACGATATTGTTCATTGTTTATTTTACTTCAATCTCTACAGATCAAAGGGATTCATTCATAGAGACGATAGCAAATATGTACAAATAAGAAAGAAAAGGGTAAAATGAACACAATGTATAATAATTAGATATGGAGAATCCATTATCTACATGTAGGCATAAATCGCGCATGCACCTATAATAATATTGTCTTATACATTTATACTTTCTTAGAATGTCATCCTTGGGTTACACTCATTAGAATTACGTGATACATAAATATCATGGTAATGTGCAGACTGGCATAGTCAAATTTGTTCTGTACATTAAAAAACCGTAAATCTACACCTAGCTTTAACCAGACCCTAATTCGGTCTGTGGATTACGCAGCTGAAGCAAAATCTACGGGTCTTTCAGGTTTCAGTGAGCCGCTGATGGTCCTTTTGACCGTTGAAATTTTGACCTCAATCTGGGTACACGACGCGTCGCTTCCCACTGATGCATCCGCTCACGAACGTGTGATTGCCAATGGTTTCCTGGTTTATTATTTCCATCGGCCTTGACCTTTGTCCTATTGACATCAATAGGCTTGTCATAAGCGTGAGATATTCATGAGATTTTTTTCACAATCCACATCTTTACACTGGAGTAATTGCACAGATAATATTCTCAACAATTTCCTGCTTTTTGGGGGGGGGAGGGGGGAGAGGAAGCAACGAAACGGTGAGCATTGGCCTGTTTCGCCTTTGAGAATTTCAGAACCAGGGATATAGTCTCTGATGCACTCAGAAGATAAAAATAACAATTTTCAATTATTGCTGGGGTTTTTTGGCGGCAATGACTTTGACCTTTGACGTGCTGACCTCAAGTTTGGTATTCAACATCTGCGTGACCCCATAGTTATCCTGACTTCAATGTCTTCAGCAATTTCCTTTTTTCTGGAGATGATGTGACATTGACCTTTGATCTATGACAATTTCAGTACTCTGAGATTTACACACGTAAAAAATGCAATTTTTAGAGATTTCCGATTTGGTGTGCCACAGTGATCTTGACCTTTGGCCTACTAACCTCCATTTTGATACTAGACATCTGCGTGACATTGTTTGTAAGTTAGGGATCTAACTAAGAAAAATTGGGAATAGAAGGAGGGAAGAAGGAAGAGGAGAAGAATAATGTGCATTTCATAAGACTTCTCCTAAATGAAGCCTCATGTTTTCCAAGAAATTTCCTTCACTCTAATTTCCACACCCAGTTTACTGGTTTATTGGATTGAGATGCATAGCGGTTCCCAGTGGGTTGGGGGTGCAGTTTCCACCACCAACCCTGGATTGAAAATATTAACAAGAATATCACTCAAAACTCATGGGCGAATTATTACACCTTAAATTTCACCTTTGAAACAACGGATATACCTTGATCTCGCGGACTTACTAATAAGTATTGTGAGAAAATTAATGAGTGGGGACAGAATTAAGACAGATTATTAACAAGTGCAAATATTTTCGACGAGCAAAATAGTAGTACAGTGGAATAATTATATTGCACATGCTTATTATTATCAACTAAACGGCGGCATGCCGGTCCTTCGCTCTCATGATATTTACTCAGTCTATCAAGCAGAAACATGTTTTTTGTCTAACTATCATTATTCATTCCTGTAACCACTCACGACTTAAGCCTGTATAAACTCGCACTGATCATTCGTATTCCATTGCTCACTGAAGAACATCGGAAGACGCGGAATCGATTTTGAATGATATAAAATTTAGGTAATTACTCGTCATTCCGTAAACTTATAATCTTATAATCGTGTTTTTCTTGAACTATTTTACCATGCACAAAGGCATTTCATATATATTCATCTGGTATTATATTCATATATTTACTCTCGGAACAAATATCTGGGTATTATTCAACCTAGCATTCAATATTCAGAAGTCGTCAATAAAATAATTTAGTGTCAATAATGGAAAGACCTATTTCGGAGAGGAAAATAATAAGAATGTAACTTCACGTTCATCATTAGTTCAGCTGTATAGCGAGAACTATTTCGTATCACAGTTAGCACTTACCGCAAGTAAGTATGAACTGAAAATAATAAAACACAATGTTTCCTCCAAGTAAATACGCTCTCCGGGTACTCCGGCTTCCCCCACCAACCACACTGACTGTCCCCATATGAGTGAAACAAACTTGAGTGTGACATTAAGCCAAAATTTCCTCCCTCCCACGAAAGTACGAACTAAAAATATTTAAACAAGCACAAGATGGTTTCCTACAAGAGAGAAATGGTCAACAGTTTTCAATGATGTCAGCAAGAAATTGACACAAAATCTTAATCGCTGACCATTCATGTTTATCCAAATGAATTTCCAAGTCGTTTTCCAGAGTATGTATCTCAGTCACGCTTGCATTGTGACTGTTCATTTAAACACCAGGGGAGGTAAAACACGTGATATTCACACGGCCGCTAGCCCCAGGTTAAACAGAATTAGCCACAAGTTACGAGAGGTCGCGAGAGATCTTGCATGCAACGATCATATTTTTCCGCCAGTATACGATATTTATCTTGGAATTCGAGAAACATCGAAAGTTTCTGCAACAATATTATGTGGTGTTGAATCGTGAAAGCCTGACATGGTCCAGCAAACGATACTAGGCGACATATTCATATGCCATGTCCAGTTCCTTCTGGAATGTTGCTATACAGAAATGGGCAGTTGACTATGTCAAATCATCATAGAACCTTCTATCCAGAAATGCGTAGTTAACCATGTCAAATTATCATAAAACTTTTTTCTCATATTTGTTCTACAGCCACAACACTGCTGTTTTAAGATGGACATGCCTTAAAATCAGCTTACGGAAAATCCCCATTGAACTAGCGACGCCTCAGAAACAACGCCTGAACAGACAGACAGACAGATACGCCCGATGAGTATTGAACTACAAAACGACCTATAACGACCTATTACGCAGAACACGGCTATGATGTGATATATGCAGGCTACACACCCGAAACAGACCGACTCACCCACGATGACATTAAATGTAAAGAATAACATGAATTGCTCACTGTATTAAAATCAGGACAAGATATTTCAACTTCCTGTATCTTGGTATTCAATCCGAACATAATACAGTCACAGATTTCGGTAGGTTCTTTGCAGATCTAAAGGCTTTTCTGGATGGATTTGCTGGTACGATACGGGTCGAAGACAATGGAATCAACCGAACGACCACTTATGCAACACTGACAATAGTTTTTACCGATACCAAGTGAATGGCTAAAATAGATCGACGAATTTCGGTATTATATATAAACAATATTCTCCACTTCATATGTTTGTATTTCTTTCTTTTTTTCGCTTGTCTTTGTTATTTGTTCTAGAGCGTTTCTATGTTTAAAGTGTTTGTAAAAATATCAGCTAAGCTAATGGAATATGAAATAAAAATAAGGCATTGTATTGATGGGTCGCGAAGCCAGTATGCTACAATCTCAAGCAAATGCACCAGGGAATTATTTCCGTTTCTTATGAATGAGATTGCAAGTAGGATTTGCTAAGAGACGACTACTGACACACTCTGTTCCTTGTCATATAACGAATGCCATACACATTCGACCTCTTTGCCTTGAGGATGTCAAATGACGTCAAGAGTCACTGCAAAGAACGACTGAAGTACGGGCGTTTCTCGATAAAGCAACGTATTGCGTCCTGCCTATACTTTGCTCTTAAAAGCTTTCGATCGCAAGTATTCGACATTAGAAGCATTAGCTAGGGCTACAATTCGACGAATCTATACATTTAGTTGTTTATAGAAAAAAATACAGGCAATGACGATCATTCTAGATTGCGGTAAGTTCAGCAATGGCGTGGTTGCATGATGAGATTTTGTGGAAATTGTGCGTCGTTCTGTCTCAAATCAGTATCGCACATGGAATGCTATGCAGAGGATTCCTGGCCAAGAAAAACTATACCGGAGCGATAGGGAGTCCATACAAGATCATTCCAGAGACACGGTCCAGGTTGGAAGGTTTTGCAAATTGTATGAAGGATACCGGTTGTTGTTCCAGTTTTTCGTTTGATAGGATAAACAAAAGAGCATTGCTGTATACACGAAGCACGCAGCCTCAAGGGGACTATGTGATCTCGCCTGCTGGTAAGTTACAGGTTATTTTGCTCTGGGTGTTCTTGCATTTACCACGTATACCCCATGTTGAGACGTCTACTCCATCAGACGCCATCCATGCTCATCCACATCAGATGAGTTAAATTTTTGAGCTGATCTGTCATCACATGCTAGGGACAGTGTGGTTACTTCATAGTTTCCATATGAACATCTGAAATAAAAGCTCGGCTGAGATGCCAATCCTCCATATTCTAGTCTAAATGTGCGGTGCAGAGAGAGGCTTTCATATAGAGGCTGATTTTTAGTCGCCAGACGTCGTCCATTTGTCCCAACTCTTGCATATCTCACCAACATCTACCTCACATTGTTCTCGCAATTTGGAGAGAAACGTTAGTCATATATGAAATGACAATGGTTAAGCCCAGAATATTGTGTTCACATATACGCGCAAAATGTTTTTGTTGAATAGATCGAACTCATATACAAGCATTCTCGGGCAGAATTATTTAGAGATTTGGGAATGTGCCATGGTCTCGCACGACAGATTGATTGACAGGCTATTGCAAATTTCGTAACCAGTAACATTGGAAATTTGCAATACCTCTAACCGTTAACGTTTCTGTAGGAAATTGTTTGATTACTGGTTGCCCCAACGTGACATCCAATGAACAGTGAGCATAACGAAATAATAAGGAATCAGAATCCTAGGCGCTATACAAACAAGATATACCAATATTGGTTTGTCAATACTTATCTCTAATTGACAGCGCGACATTATCAGAACTCATTTGTATATTAGATTGGAACCACAAATGCCAAACTGCAATATACATGTATGAAAACGGCAGAATATTTTGAAGAAATGTGAATTTTGATTTTCCATTTAGGTTCCCCTTCAAGATATAAACAATATATTCTTCAATATTGATCGTTTTTAATTAGGCAGATGTCCGTATGACAGAGGTTGTCTATACAGTGAACAATTCGACTACGTTCTTTATGTGAACGAACAAGTGAAAATGAAATGGGGAGACGCCAGGGACGAGTGCAGACTTGGCTGTGGAGAATTGGTCTCTCTGGACACGGAGGAAAAGTTTGCAAATGTTAAAAGTTTGCTGGAGGGAATACCACGTAAGTTGATTATGTGACTTCACGCGCTCATGTTTGCTGAATGGTGTAGGCATATTTTTAAACAAAGTGCTTCCATGAAGATGGATTAAAGCAGAATGACTCTCTCCCGAAATGAAGTTCAATATGATCTAAAATAGCATACAATTGGGCATCACTGAATTTATGGAAGAGTCAAAGATACTTGAAATTGTCACCAGATTCTGTCAGACGTTTGCCATGTTTCGGTACTGAGATGGTGTAATATTTTCAAGGTTTTCCCCAATTCTGGTAAAAAGTGAGTATTTCTGAAAATGTCCACCTGTGGTGGGGTTTTTTTTCATCTAAAGTTATAAATTTATTGCGTATATGAATTTAACACACGAAAGGGCATTTTATGTCTGCACTATATCCGCCCATGGACAAATATATACATATAATATGTATATAACAATTAGTGAGGTGGCTTAGGGCCATATTGAGAAGATAGTGACACGCTGGACCAAAGCACCAAACTTGGCACACCCATCACTTGAGACATATAGAACAATATCAGAAGGGGTGCCCGTTGCTCTGGGCTCTGTGATGCCCTCTGGCCCCCAAAAGGGCATCTGAGGGGCAATGATGTTATTCAGAGAATAGTTAGCCTCCGGACAGCTTCGTTATTTTTATTATCCTTAAGGCTGGGAAGCTGAAACTTGCCATACTGTATCACTGTTACAAGCGCTACCAGAAAATGTCACAAAATCCAAGATGGCAGCCATGATGACATCATTTTCCAAAAATAAGTCATTTTGTGGACGATTTTTCGGACCGATTTTTCCTATTTTTGATTTGCACAATTTTCTTTGCTGAAACTTCCTGGTTAATTAGTAAATAATCATTTATCCGAAAAAAAAAATACTTTTGAGTACTTTTACGAAAACAAAACGTATTAATTTTGAAGGAATACGAGGAAAACAAAACTTTCCAGTTACACCCTAATGTTATCCATTTTTAATTTACTCATGATGCTCTTCTCAAAAATAGCTTCAATATCATAAGCTATAACTATGCTAAGTTACAGCTCTCAACATTTCTTCATTTTGGAGCACCAGGGAAAAGTTCTCTCAAAGGGAAGTGGGGTGGCTGAAACCACCTAAACCAATTTAATTAGGTTTATATAATCGCCTGTGGAAAAGAAAATAATCGCCCCTTATCCATGTAAAACTTGACAATTCAGCTTTCCATCTCGTAAAATGGAAAAAGGATGGAAATGCTTAAGGCCGGCCAGGTTAGTTTTTCCGGGTATTCTTGCATTTACCAGGTTTACCCCATGTCGAATTGTTCACTCCATCAGACGTCCTCGATGCTCATCCATTAACATCCGATGAGTTATTTCTTTGAGCTGATCTGTCATCACAGCTCCCGAGCTAGCGTATCTAATTTCGCTTAAGCCGGTGCTAGCGTCCGTGTGGATACTTCATAATCTCCACATGAACCGCTACAAATAAAAGCGCAGCTGAGATACTAAGACTACGTCCGAGAATCCACCGTATTCTCGGGTCTGCATGTTTGGTGCCGAGGGAAGCTTTCCTGTCGAATCATATGGTTGCTTTTTAGTCGTCAATTTCTCCCATCTCTTGCTTATCGCTTGAGAGATGAATAGCTGAATTAACTATAGTGTTACACGGGCCGGGGACTCGTGTTTAGTTCTACACGTCCTTGTGCGTTCATTTGTGGCCGCCGTATATAACCACACTTTTGGACGGGATGATACAAAACTTCATCTGAAGAGTGTGATGGTGAACCTAAAGAGAAAAATCCAAAAAAGGGGCATCTTACGCCTGTTGGAGGCCGGGATTTTTTTCTGGAAGGCCGTGAAATTACGTCGGGATAGCTAAACGAGCTATATGGTCAGAGAAGGGACTCTAAAACCAAGAAGAAATCAAAAGGGCATTTAACACCCAATGGGGACCGCGAACATTCAACATACAATTTACATGTTATAACACTGGTCTATATGTTGCCATTGAATGGCCACAGCTTTGGTCGAATGTTTATGGGACTTTGTCAGAATGGCTGTGGGATTATCAAGAGTGAAGATAGGGTCCCGCAATCTTTTTTTTTTTATTCAATGGGCTGTCAAACGTTTTCAGGATAGCTAAAGGGATATGAGAGAGTGACTAGACACAGGGAAGGGATCAGAAAGTGCATTTATCGCCCATCGAGGGGCAGGAACATAAAATTAACATCTCCCTAGTATAATCCTTGGTGTGGCGCGGGATAGCGTGGGGCGAGAGACCTGGGGTTTTCGCTACCTGAGATTCCATGGGCCAGGCTTACACCCTACAGTAGAATGGGTCGACTGTGCATGCGCGATGAGTAGTATAGAAAGGGCCCGCGATCTCCCTATCCCTATAAGTGTGGCGCGAGATAGGGTGGGGCGAGAGATCTGGGGTTTTCGCTACCTGAGATTCCATGGGCCAGGCTTGCACCCTACAGTAGAATGGATTGACTGCGCATGTGCGATGAGTAGTGCTCGATGAGTAGTATAAAAATGGCACGCGATCTCCCTATCCCTATAAACGAACCCATGGGGGTGAATGAACCATGGGGGTGAATGAGCACTCGTTAAAATAACACGTGTGCTTCTATCCATCACCATTGACATGATTGAGAGTGCTTAGGACGATTTCAGGTTCAGAGGCAGATTGGGGAGAGGGGATTAAAGCTGCATCTAATATATTCCACTGGGTGCCAAGACCATTACATTTACATGTGCATGGTTCACCACCCGTGCATTACCCTAATTATATGCCGGTTCTGCATGTACACCGTAAGAAAAAAGATACTGAATAGGGAGGATCCTGTGTTCAATTGTTATTGATGGATTCAGTCCCCCCCCCCACCCCCCTCTTCCCAATGAACTTCTCTGTTGTGCTCGCAACTGTTTAGAGCTAGCACTTTGTATCTTTATAACAAATCAAATTAGGGTCATTTTATTCTCGGAAAAGAGCATCATGGGTAATTTAAGATTTGACGACAACACATATCACGAATCGTTAGATTCTTGGTATGTGCTTCAGAATAGGTTAACCGAAAGGCTATACTGTGAAGTCATGTGGCTTTGTCAGTATATCGGCGCCTCTTCCCACTTCCCATATGTGTTGTAATCATCATAGAGGCCATCTTGACTTTTGTTACGTTTCCTGGTAGCACTGGAATCGAAGATATAGTGTGGCAAGTTTCAGCTTCCTAGCCCCAAGGATAACGAGAATATTGAAGCTACTGGTAAGCTACATGTATCTATATTTTCATTGATAATATTTCCCTTTAGATGCCCTTTTGGGGGCCAGAGGGCGTCACACGATCCAAAGTAATGGGCACCCCTTCTGATATTGTTCTGTATGCCTCAAGTGATGGATCTGCCAAGTTTCGTGCTTTGGTCCAGTGTGTCACGATCATTTTGCTAAGCCACCTCACTAAATGGCCATCATCAAAGGGGACTGCATTCTCATAACGCTTTTACTACTTTACTACAGTCCACATTGAAGAAATTGAATGGAATTATACCAGAGTACCATCAGACTCACGGACAGAAGCCAGTACTTTTGTCAAGTTATGCTATTCATTTTTATACGTCACTGCATGTTTATCAGACATCTTTGCTGTAAATTGTACAACTGCACAATTTGCATATTGTGACGCATATATATATATGTGTATACAATATATATATCCTGCAAGAATTTAGATAAATTAACAAAACCGCAGGTGGACATTTATTTGACTCACCCTGTATTTTTCATCTACATTAACTGGTTCGCTGTGGGCGGCCACTCACGGAGCCCCCGTGTAAACTGCGGTAGGCCACGCCCTAGGGCCCGAGCATGTCTGCCTATACGAGTACGGCGATGTACCATTTATCTAAAATCGATATTTTCAAATTTACCATGCATGAAACCTAATGCAGACCATACATATATTGTTAGCTAAGTTTGTCTTGATTTTCTGGATGTAAATTTCATATTCTGTCTCAGAATAACGAAGTCGGGAGGAAGAAATAAAAATAAAAAATATTGTCGAGAAGCCGGTCGGAAATTATAGAATACTTACAGAAAACCCCTACAAAATATATGATTCTTTGGTATAGTTGAAGTACAGAAGCTCAGTTTATATTTCCATAGTGCGGATTACAATGAAATCATCGCAACAAACTTTATTTTTACATTTCTGTCGACCTGAAGGCCACGTAATTCTTGGCGATGACAGAAAAATGGCGTCTTCACTAGAACAGCTTGACCCCGTTGAAGGGCTCTGGCCAATGATCGCTTCGATGTAGGTCACTAGACCACGCTTATCCAATCAAGGTAACCGATATCTCGATCGGCTGCTAGCGTAACTAGAGAAACGGGAAAACACCTCTTGCATATGTTCGATGTTATCGTCTGTTTGCGGCCATCGGACGAATTCAAGGCTCTAATCAGAAACTATAAGGAATTCCCTTTCCAATGATACGTCACACGCTACCAATGGCGGACGAAAAGTTGGAAAAGACCCGGGAGAAAGGCAGCTGAAAAACCAAGCTTTTCCGCTGTAATTCCTCATAATTCGCAATTTCCGACGGCAATTATACCAAAAATACTGCAGTCTCTTCCACTAAATTGTATTTACGCTGACAATTTTATATATTTCGGCATAAAATGAAATCAAATAAACGTTGACCAAACTATTATGGACCAGCTGCTACGTGAGGCAAATCTTGGCACACATGTATGAATGATATTTTCGCTCATGAAACCCGGGTTTAATAGTGTAATACATCGTAAAAATGAGAACCTCTGCAGTGCACCATAAAGAAGAATCCAGCAGCCAACCAGTTAAGCAAAACTTGTAAATGTCAATTGTCAAGATCAAAATAAGTGGTCATATTTATGAGTGCTGAATGCATGCTATGCTACAATTATGAATATGATCACCTCAGTTAATCAAAACAATCAAAAGAATTATCCCATTACACTTGCACATACTTTCCTAATATTCTAGTATTAGAATATTTTGAAAATATCAATCGACAGATTCACAAAATGCGCCTCAACTTTTGGCATTGGGCACCCTAGTGCATGCTCTTGGGTGTGACATTAGGATTTGTCAGACCTCGAAGGCAATATTCGGAGTTGAATATTGCCTGTCGATAGCTGACAAATCCTGATGTCACATCTTACAGAGTGCGATATCTGTTTTATTATACCAAATGTTTCTTAATAAACACAGGTAGCAAATGGAGGGGGTTTGCAAACTTATGATCTCGTCCTTCGCCCATAGTTCTGCGTAACTTCAGCCATCTTGGCCGCGAAAACGTCTTTTACCATTCTCCAAGCAGGGCTGCTTTCTGGCAAATAGCGGCGCAGAGAGCAGCCTAAAACTGACGAGATTACCTGAATGTTTTGCGAGTTATACCTGAATTACTCACCACTATTGTGCCTAATTCACCGCAGCCTAGTCTGAGCCTAATTCGCAAACATCAGTAGGTCAAAATGAACCCATGATTAATTATCAAATAATAATTCACCTTGTTATAATGGCAAAAGGTAGTTTTTAAAAAAAAAAAAAATAATAATAATAAAATCTCAATTTTGAGGTGGAGGGGGGGGGGAGAGGATGCCGTCTTCAGTGTCAGTGTCCCTGGCCTGGGAATGATAAGGTTTTTGATTTAGCAAATTAAAAAAAAAATCTAGAAAAATTCTGAAAAAAATATAAAAAAAATATATTAAAAAAATATGGAGAGAGGGAAATTTTCCACCTGGGGGTACTACCTCTTGGGATTCCATTGATGCTCCAATGTTAAATTCCCTATGATCGAGTTTTTCGTTTACCTGAAGCGCACATGTACATCTGTACAAAGAAAGTTTGCTGCAGTTGTCAGCTATCATCGGATGATTATGAAATTTGGTGCACATGTTTTTTTATGATTAGAGGATGTACCTGTGCTATTTTTGAGAGGAAATATTAATTTGTGTTCAAATTATGGCAAATGATAGAGTTTTTTGTTCGGCAGAGTTGTACATGTAGGCCTCTACATATATACAGGTACATGTGTACATGCACATATGAAGTTTGCTGCAGTTGTCAGCTGTCAATGGATGATTACGAAACTTGGTGCATATGTTTCTTATGATTAGAGGATGTACCTGAGATGAAATATTCGTTTTCGTCCAATTTATGGCAAATGATACAGTTTTTGGTTTAGCAGGATTGTACATGTAGGCCTTCTACATGTAGACATGTACATGAAAGTTTGTTGCAGTTTTCAGCTCTCAATGGATGCTTATGAACCTTGGGACACATGGTTCTCATGATTGGAGGATGCACCTGTGCTATTTATGAGATGAAATATTCATTTATACCCAAATTATGAGGTTTTTTGTTAGACAAAAATGTACTGAAAAGCTGTCTGAATTTGTCAAGTTTCATTGAATGATTCTGAAACTTGGTAATTTCATATGATTATAGGATGTCCCTATGCTATTTAGGAGATGAGATATTAGTTTTTGTTAAAATTTTCAGGGATTCGTCTTATAGTGATCTGCGAATGATAGTGTACATACATGTACACCTGTACATGGAAAGTTTGCTGGAGTCTGCTTTCATTGGATGAGTTTGACACTTGCTATATAAGTTCAATGTGATTCAAGGATGTGCATGTGCTATTTAAGAAATATGACGTTAAATGTGATGATTTTAATCAACGTCACAAAACATTGTTGCAGAAACTTATAAAACAGGGCTATTCCACCAAGCGCCTCCACTCAAAGTTTCTCAAATTTGGCGATACATATCGCATGCTGATAGCAAAATACGAACGTAGCGTGCAAGATCTATGGGGCTACGTTTCGTAACATGTGTCTAATTCCGCTTAACCCGGGGCTAGGGGCCGTATGAGCCATGTACTTCAAGATCCTCATGGTACTCATATGAACAGTCACAATCAAAGCGTGACTGAGGTACATCATTTTTAGATGACGACTCTATAACGAATATTATGGATTAAGAATACTGATCAGCGATACGGATTTGATATTTGGAACATCATGATGTCTTGCCGGCATCATTGAAAACTGTTGACCGCTTCTCTCTTGCAGGAAACAAGCCTATGTTTATGTATACTTTTGTCTTTTTGAATTTGGTGCTAATACTGTTATATGGAAATGGAATAGGTCTTTGGATTATGGACGCGGATATTCTCTAATGGACGACGGCTGGATTATGAATGACGGACTAGACGCTTGTAATGAAATTTTGTCCTAATTATCGCAGTTTAGACCTAGTACATTTCCGTTGATAAGGTTTTTGATGGGGGCAAAAATTTACATGTACATCCGTACATCGGAAGTTTGCTGAACCTTTCGTGGGATGATTATAAAACTTTGTGGACATGTTTCATGTTTTCCCAGGTCAGACCTATCCAGCAGTAATCCTAAATGGCACTGCCATACCCAGCAGTAATGCCACACGGAACTGGCCTATCCAGCAGTAATCCCACACGGGACTGGCCTATCCAGCAGTAATCCCACAAGAGCCTGGCCTATCCAGCACTAATCTGACACGGGACTGACTTATCCAGAAGTAATCTCGCACTGGACTGCCACACGGCACTGACTTATCCAGCCATAATCCTACATGGGACTGACCTAGCCCGCTGTAATCACACACAGGGCTAGCCTATCCAGGAGCAATCCCACACGGGACTGGCCTCCCCAGCAGGGAGTGCCGTATGCAGCAGTAATCTCACAAGGGACTGTCCTATCCAGCAGTAGTCCCACACGAGACTCACCTATCCAGCAGTAATCCCGCACGGGACTGGTCTCTCCAGCAGTAATAATACACGGGACTGGCCCATCCAGCAGTTTAATTGGATGATAATGAAACTTGGTACACGTGTTTTATATGATTAGAGGATGTGCCTGTGCTATTTATTAGATGAAATATAATTTTTTGTCCGAATTATGATGGTTTCCACTTAGTAATTTGACAAGGATAATATACGTGTACACCTGTACATGGAACGTTGTTTGAAGCTATCAGCTGTCATCGAATGAGTTTGACATTAGCTACACAAGTTTAATATGATTTAAGGATGTGCATGTGCTATTTGTGACTTGAAATAGTAATTTATATCCAAATTATCTCGGTTTGGACTTCATACTTTTCCATTGATAATGATTTTTTTATGCAAAATTTATATGTACACCTGTAGATGGAAGGTTTGCTCTACATGTATGCTTTCAATACTGCTGCAGTTTTCAGCGGGTGAACCCACAAGGCGAGATATTGAGGTTCTCAGAAAGCTTGTTTCAATAGAAATCGAAAGATCACACACATGTACAGCAGGGTGATATCAAATATCTTCTGTCGACCTGAACGCCACGTAATTCTTGGCGATGGCAGAAAAATGGCGTCTTCACTAGAACAGCTTGACCCCGTTGAAGGGCTCTGGCCAATGATCGCTTCGATGTAGGTCACGAGACCACGCTTATCCAATCAAGGTAACCGATATCTCGATCGGCTGCTAGCGTAACTAGAGAAACGGGAAAACACCTCTTGCATATGTTCGATGTTATCGTCTGTTTGCGGCCATCGGACGAATTCAAGGCTCTAATCAGAAACTATAAGGAATTCCCTTTCCAATGAGACGTCACACGCTACCAATGGCGGACGAAAAGTTGGAAAAGATCCGGGAGAAAGGCAGCTGAAAAACCAAGCTTTTCCGCTGTAATTCCTCATAATTCGCAATTTCCGACGACAATTATACCAAAAATACTGCAGTCTCTTCCTCTAAATTTTATTTACGCTGACAATTTTATATATTTCGGCATAAAATGAAATCAAATAAACGTTGACCAAACTATTATGGACCAGCTGCTACGTGAGGCAAATCTTGGCACACATGTATAAATGATATTTCCGCTCATGAAACCCGGGTTTAATAGTGTAATACATCGTAAAAATGAGAACTTCTGCAGTGCACCATAAAGAAGAATCCAGCAGCCAACCAGTTAAGCAAAACTTGTAAATGTCAATTGTCAAGATCAAAATAAGTGGTCATATTTATGAGTGCTGAATGCATGCTATGCTACAATTATGAATATGATCACCTCAGTTAATCAAAACAATCAAAATAATTATCCCATTACACTTGCACATACTTTCCTAATATTCTAGTATTAGAATATTTTGAAAATATCAATCGACAGATTCACAAAATGCGGCTCAACTTTTGGCATTGGGCACCATAGTGCATGCTCTTGGGTGTGACATTAGGATTTGTCAGACCTCGAAGGCAATATTCGGAGTTGAATATTGCCTGTCGATAGCTGACAAATCCTGATGTCACACCTTACAGCGTGCGATATCTGTTTTATTATACCAAATGTTTCTTAATAAACACAGGCAGCAAATGGAGGAGGTTTGCAAACTTATGATCTCGTCTTTCGCCCATAGTTCTGCGTAACTTCAGCCATCTTGGCCGCGAAAACGTCTTTTACCATTCTCCAAGCGGGGCTGCTTTCTGGCAAATAGCGGCGCAGAGAGCAGCCTAAAACTGACGAGATTACCTGAATGTTTTGCGAGTTATACCTGAATTACTCACCACTATTGTGCCTAATTCACCGCAGCCTAGTCTAAGCATGATTCGCAAACAGCAGTAGGTCAAAATGAACCCATGATTAATTATCAAATAATAATTCACCTTGTTATAATGGCAAAAGGTAGTTTTTTTTTGGAAAAAAAAAAATAATAATAATAAAATCTCAATTTTGAGGTGGAGGGGGGGAGAGGATGCCGTCGTCATTGTCAGTGTCCCCGGCCTGGGAATGATAAGGTGTTTGATTTAGCAAATTAAAAAAAAAATCTAGAAAAATTCTGAAAAAAATATAAAAAAAAGATACATGTATTAAAAAAATATGGAGAGAGGGAAATTTTTCACCTGGTGGTACTACCCCTTGGGATTCCATTGATGCTCCAATGTTAAATTCCCTATGATCGAGTTCTTCGTTTACCTGAAGCGCACATGCACATCTGTACAAAGAAAGTTTGCTGCAGTTGTCAGCTATCATCGGATGATTATGAAATTTGGTACACATGTTTTTTTTATGATTAGAGGATGTACCTGTGCTATTTTTGAGGGGAAATATTAATTTGTGTTCAAATTATGGCGACCGCACTGCGGTGGTCTAATGGTTAGAGCGTCGGCCTCGTAAGCGGTAGGTTCTGGGTTCGATCCCAGGCCGGGTCATACCTAAGACTTGAAAAATGGAACTTGTTGCTTCCTCGCTTACGTTCAGCATTAAGAGGATAGAACAAGGACTGGTTCGCTCGGTGTCAGTATAATGTGACTGAGTGGGATGTCATGTCTGCCTACGGCATGATATTTCAGTGGGACAGCACTATAAAATGGCAGCATTAGATCTGCTCTGTTACAAGTAGGTTCCCCTTCCCCTCCCCCTCCCCTCCCTTCCCTTCCCCGTCGTGATATAGCTGAAAAAATGTTGAAAGCGACGTTAAACCCTATTCACTCACTCACTCACTCAAATTATGGCAAATGATAGAGTTTTTTGTTCGGCAAAGTTGTACATGTAGGCCTCTACATGTATACAGGTACATGCACATATGAAGTTTGCTGCAGTTGTCAGCTGTCAATGGATGATTACGAAACTTGGTGCACATGTTTCTTATGATTAGAGGATGTACCTGAGATGAAATATTCGTTTTTGTCCAATTTATGGCAAATGATACAGTTTTTGGTTTAGCAGGATTGTACATGTAGGCCTTCTACATGTAGACATGTACATGAAAGTTTGTTGCAGTTGTCAGCTCTCAATGGATGCTTATGAACCTTGGGACACATGGTTCTTATGATTGGAGGATGCACCTGTGCTATTTATGAGATGAAATATTCATTTATCCCCAAATTATGAGGTTTTTTGTTAGACAAAAATGTACTGAAAAGTTGTCTGAATTTGTCGAGTTTCATTGAATGATTCTGAAACTTGATAATTTCATATGATTATAGGATGTCCCTATGCTATTTAGGAGATGAGATATTAGTTTTTGTTAAAATTTTCAGGGTTTCGTCTTATAGTGATCTGCGAATGATAATGTACATACATGTACATCTGTACATGGAAAGTTTGCTGGAGTCTGCTTTCATTGGATGAGTTTGACACTTGCTATATAAGTTCAATGTGATTCGAGGATGTGCATGTGCTATTTAAGAAATATGACATCAAACATGAAATTTTGTCCTAATTATCGCAGTTTAGACCTAGTACATTTCCATTGATAAGGTTTTTGATGGGGGCAAAAATTTACATGTACATCCGTACATCGAAAGTTTGCTGAACCTTTCGTGGGATGATTATAAAACTTTGCGGACATGTTTCATGTTTTCCCAGGTCAGACCTATCCAGCAGTAATCCCACACGGGACTGATCTATCCAGCAGTAATCCTAAATGGCACTGCCATACCCAGCAGTAATGCCACACGGAACTGGCCTATCCAGCAGTAATCCCACACGGGACTGGCCTATCCAGCAGTAATCCCACAAGAGCCTGGCCTATCCAGCACTAGTCTGACACGGGACTGACTTATCCAGAAGTAATCCCGCACTGGACTGCCACACGGCACTGACTTATCCAGCCATAATCCTACATGGGACTGACCTAGCCCGCTGTAATCACACACAGGGCTAGCCTATCCAGGAGCAATCCCACACGGGACTGGCCTCCCCAGCAGGGAGTGCCGTATGCAGCAGTAATCTCACAAGGGACTGTCCTATGCTATTTATTAGATGAAATATAATTTTTTGTCCGAATTATGATGGTTTCCACTTAGTAATTTGACAAGGATAATATACGTGTACACCTGTACATGGAACGTTGTTTGAAGCTATCAGCTGTCATCGAATGAGTTTGACATTAGCTACACAAGTTTAATATGATTTAAGGATGTGCATGTGCTATTTGTGACTTGAAATAGTAATTTCTATCCAAATTATCTCGGTTTGGACTTCATACTTTTCTATTGATAAGGATTTTGTTATGCAAAATTTATATGTACACCTGTAGATGGAAGGTTTGCTCCACATGTATGCTTTCAATACTGCTGCAGTTTCAGCGGATGACCCCACAAGGCGAGATATTGAGGTTCTCAGAACGCTTGTTTAAATAGAAATCGAAAGATCACACACATGTACAACAGGGTGATATTAAATATCTTTATATTGTTTATGCTTGATAAATAAGATTGGGTTGATAAATGTACATTCGTGAGAAGTCAGACCCAGACAAGAAATATGGAGAGAATAATCCTTCTTTGAGTTAGCAACAACAGTTGATTGAATACGGTATCAAATTTATTCATGCAAAATCTTTTAAGAAGATTTGAGGCACAAAATTCACACTCGAGTTGCTGAAATTCATTCAGCTGCCAAATGTTGAAGAGAGAATTTCCTGGCAACAGCGAGTCGTCGCTCGCTGTCTGAAAACAATTATTCTCGAAATCGTGCACAATTTGCCTCGAGACCGTGCGCTATTGTCTCGAGACCGTGCGCTATTGTGTCGAGACCGTGTGCGACTGTCTCGAGATCGTGTGACAGCGCATCTAGATAGCTGGCAATTGCAGAACATGTAATATTTCTTGTGTTATACATTTCATATCGGGAATTACAGAATCTCATGTGAATGAGTTACGACCAATCAGGATAAACAATTCTGGTATGAGGATAATACATAAGATATGCTCAGATAGATTTAGCGGATACGCCTGATGACACTATTGCCTAGGTGATGTCGAGTATGTCAATATCGAGCACAAAAATCCGAAACCATAAGATATCGATAGACTACAGTGAGCTGATTAGCGTGTTATAATTAAAATACTCTCTATGTTCTATTAGACGGCAAACTTGGAAACTGAATGTATTGTCTCTATTGTCTCTCAAGAGGTATTATTTCTCTTGAATCATCTGGTTTTCAACGGGCTTTACATGTACATGGATGTTAAAATAGAAATACGGCGTTGTCAAGTAACTTATGCATCGTCCATGATGCTCATCCGTTAATATCGGATGAGTTGTTTTGGCTGATCTCTCAACACAGCTCCCGAGCTAGCGTATCTAATTACGCTTGGGCCGGTGCTGGGGGCCGTGTGGATACTTCATGGTCTGCAGATGCTTTCCTATAGAGTCATAGAGTTGATTTTTAGTCGCCAGACGTCGACAATTTTTCCCACCTCTTGCATATCGCTCCAATGTTCACCAATTCCTTTCCAACACATCATTACTCCCGCAGTTCAAGCAACCTTTACACATGCAAATTCCGTCGCAAACTAGATGATTCACCAGAAACAATTCCTCGCATGAACAGGTAGATCCATTGCGTCAGTCAATTACCGCCTTCGACTTCGGGATTTAAACTTGGCGACCTCGGTATAGGGGAGAGTGGGGAGACCTGGGACACTATTTATGTTACGTCACATTATTTCACATCCAGTCCAAAGTATTTAGTTGCGCAAATCAATGCGTGCCATGCACCAACCTGGGAAGAATACCCATGCAATGCCACATTGTTTAAGACACCAAACCGAATGTGTTATGATGTGGAGACGATTTCATCTCAGTGTATTTTGGGGGTGACTTGGGACAGTGTCGGGAGTCATGGGACAAGGAGTTGGAAGATATGGGACAACCGATGTGAAGACTTGAATGCAATCAAACTAACTTTTTTATTTGAAAAAAGAAGTAATGGCTTAACATGGAAATGTGAACTTGCTAAAAAATTATCACTTTGACGACAGAAAGTAATACCATACATATCGCAATATTCTTAGAAAGTACTGAGAGAGATGGGACACCCTAGGGGAGATATTATTCCCAACTCTCCCCAGGGGGGGCCCAACTTGGCAAAATGGCGATTTTTCGCTCAACTGTCCATGCCCTCACAAATTCGGCCAGTGTCATTTGTGATCTATATAAAAGACAATCCTGTGCCAAAATATCGGCATCATATACCTGATATTGCACCGTATAAACAAATGGGCATGGCCTCCAGAATCTAGCTTTTCAAGTTAAAAAACACAAAAAGAAAGATTTACTCACATCACTGATTCCAGGAAACACCAGAATGGTAAATGTGGGAGGCGGTATGAAAACCAAACAGCACATGCAAGCTCAGTCTCCATTGGCTTTCACAAGGGTACCAAATAAGGGGTGTCCCAAGTCTCCCGTGTACCATGTGTCCCCACTCTCCCCTACAATTTGCACGGGAGTGAGTGTTCATACAGCTTGAATCCCTCTGTCTCAGGCAGGTAACCTTGGGTACCTCGGCTTCCTCCACCAACCAAACTGAGTGTCACCATATGATTGAAACAACCTTGAGCGTGACATCAAGCCAAATCACCCCCATCCCCCCTCCGATATAACAGTACCGTACCATCTAATACCTTTACTGTCAGCTATCCCAGTTAATAAACACCGAAGAGAAAGGTAAGTGTTTCAATAGCTATATTACCCTTTCAAAAACAATACACGTTTTCACTTCTAATCACGGTATCCTTATTATTGCAGACACATACTGGCTTGGAGGAAGTATGGTTTCTGGCAATTACCGATGGATGAATGGTAAAGACATGAATCTAAGTAGCACCTACTGGCACGCCAATCAACCAAAGGATGACAGGCCATATATATCAACGGGAAGAGAATGGTTCGGTTCATTCGGAATGGATGATGAGCCGAATAACAAAAAAAACTATTTTATTTGTGAATATTAGTCGGCAGTCAAAGAGAACTCGCCCAGAACGAGACTATTAGGATGCAATCTGGAAAATTACGACTAATACAACTCTTTTCATGAAAATAGGCGAACAGCCTCAAAGACCATAACCAATGCTAAGCTCTTCGAAAATGTTAGTATACAATCTGATAAACACAGTCAGTATCGGTACTATGCCATTGGTGAATGTTATTGTTCATCTAACAGCAGGAAAGTACTATGCTATGTCCGTATATTGTATGATCTTATTTTTAAAGTTTTTGTGAATAGAAAGCAGGCACAAACAAGACGGCCCAGTACATGTTATTTATACATATAGTATTGTCATCTCAGTTAGAACAGTACTAATTTCTTTGTAAATATAAGAGTGCAACGGAAAGAAAACAAACACGAATAATACTGTATTATGAGTCAATGTTTGCGAATATTTAGTCAGTGTCGGGGAGTAGGATATGGCAAAATTTAATTTAATTTAATTTTATTCTACTGCCCGGAACTGAATATCGAATTTATTGTTAAATTATAGACGCGGTACAGTGGGTCTAAACTTGATACTGAAATACGAGAAAATGAGAAGGAAAGCAGCCTCAGAATCGTCATGCATTTTGAAATATTCGGAATCAGCATGGTGAATTAGAAATCTTGAGTTTTGCTCGAAATTATTATTCAATAGACCGTACAGCGCTACAGTTGTATTGCCAATTCCTCGGCTGATCGGCCGAACCGGAGACGAATCCGGCGAAAATGTTTGGATCGTATGGGCACCGACAGCTGAAAATGATCACTGGTGAGTTATTGTATTTTGAGAAAGTTTACTGGCTTGCTAACATTATTTTCAGTCGGATAACACATGATTGTGAACGCCGAATAAAATACAAGCGTCTAGCCCGTCATTCAATATTCAGCCGTTGACCATTAAAGAATTTCCGCGTCCATGACCCAAAGACCTGTTCCATATTCCATATAACAGCATTAACACCAATTCAAAAATACCAAAGTCATCATAACATAGGCTAGCTTTCCGCAGGAGAGAAGCGGTCAACAAGTTTTCAATGATGCCACCAAGACATCATAATGTTCCAACAATATGAAATCCGTATCTAATCACTGTACACTTGATACATAATTATTGTACAATTGATATCTAATCACGGTACACTTGATATCTAATCACTGTACACTTGATATCTAATTATTGTACACTTGATATCTAATTATTGTACATTTGATATCTAATCACTGTAAACTTTATATGTAATTACTGTACATTTGATATCTAATTATTGTACATTTGATATCTAATCACTGTAAACTTGATATGTAATTACTGTACACTTGATATCTAATTATTGTACATTTGGTATCTAATCACTGTATACTTGATATCTAATTATTGTACACTTGATATCTAATCACTTTACGCTTGATATCTAATCACTGTACTCTTGATATCTAATCCATACACTAACTTTTTCAGATATTCCCGTTACAGCCTGACGTTTTACCGGTCAGATTTACGAAATTTATATCCGAAATGTTCTTTAATTTTCAGTTCTACGATCATATTTGTTTACATTTTGTGAATATCAGGAAGCAGTCATAAAGAAGACAAACCGTGACATTTATTAGCAAAAATAATGTTCCTTTAAAAATAAACCAGAATAGCACTATTTTCTTTGTAAGCTTTCGAGTGCAACGCAAATGAAACCAACAGGAATATGTGTAAATGTCTGTAGCAAGTTTTATCCGCGCAAAATAGGAATTCTTCTATTTCATTTGCGAATATTGTTATGTAGCCTCCAAGAAAGCGATAAATACTATATATACTATCAGTGAATATTAATTCGTCATCTGGAAGTAGGCGTAAATAACACAAGGCTATCTTATGGCTTACAACATCATTATTGCACTGAAGCTGACGTTTCGTTGGAGATACTGAGCTATTGCGTCAGCTTACAGAGCAGTAAAAGAAGTTATCAGTAAAAGTATAGAGTTGTATTAAGTTGTATTATATTCGCCGAATTCTATTCGCAAAATATCAAACACGAAACACGTATAAAGTATGCTGCGATACTTGTGAATATTAGCCTGCCCTCTCAAAGAACGCGGATAGCACTCAGGATCCGGGTTCGTCAAAGGTACATGTATTCATGGGGAAGGAAAGTTTCAGGTCTTCGGGACGGATGATGAGACGTATAATAACGAGCACTATTTTATATGTTAATTTTGGAGAGCAGTGCCTGAGAACATGATCAGTACTATTTCATTTGAGACTATTAAAGTGCAATCTGGAAGTAATACTATAATTTCACTGAAAATAAGCGAGCTGTCTGAAAGAACACAGTCAGTGTTCGGCTGTTTGTGAATATTGGAGTACGATCTTATAGGACGCATTGTTCCATTTGTGAATATTATGGTGTTTGGAACTCTAGTTACTACACACACATGTTTTCTATTCATTTAGTATTATGTGATAATTTAACACTTATTCTTATGAGATAATATATCATCCATTTGAGATAATTTATCATTTATCACTATGTTAAATAAAGCAAAAGTACGAATCCAGAAAATTTTGAGTTAAAATTTTCTAAAAAACAAATTTGATTTTACTTCCTGCTAGGCATTGTTAACATTGTACCTTAAAATCCATTAACGGTTTTATTGATGTAACGAGATCTTAATCCGGTATGGTCGAAGTCCCTTGTTCGGTATGAACCTTCAATGATCGCATCTACAACGATACCTGTAAGTATGCTTGACTTTTTCGATCATATTTTTGCATGTATCATCCTCTGTAGGTCGGAGTGTATCATCCTTTTGTATGTATCATCCCTTAAATGCCGGGGTGTATCATCTTCTTGTGTGTATCATCATTTGCATGTCGGAGCGTATCATCCTTTGCGTGTACCATCTTTTGCATGACGGAGTGTATCATCCTTATTTGCGTATCATCATCCTCTGAATGCCTGAGTGTATCATCTCTTTGTGTGTATCATGTTTTGCTTGCCGGAGGTTAAAATTCTTTTGTGTGTATCACCCTCTGCATGTCGGAGTGTATCATCCTTTTATATATACACCATATTTTGCATGCCGGAGTGTATCATCCTTATTCGAGCATCATCCTTTGCATACCGGAGTTTATCATACTTTTGTGTGTATCATCCTTTTGTGTGTACATCCTTTGCATGTCTGACTGTATCATCCTTTTGCATGTATCATCTTTTGCATGCCGGACCATATAATCATTTTGCGTGTAACATTCTTTGCATGTCGGACTGTATAATCATTTTGCATGTAACATACTTTGAATGCCGGGTGTATCATCCTTTTGTGTGTATCATCCTTTACATGCCGGCATGTATCATCCTTTGTCTGCCGAGATGTATCATGCTTTTGCAGGCATGGCCCATATCTTTCGATCTTTGCACACACAGTAGGCCTACGTTGGACGAGTTCATGCGTGGGGATGGTAACTTCGACTCTCTTGACATGGACGAGCAGTAGCTCAGAGTAGATATTTCATGTAGAGCGCTATTGTATTAGGCTTTGTGCAGCTAAAAAGACGGAAGTCTAGACACAAAGTTGTCCCCAGATCAGACTTGACCATTGTATGCATTGTCTCGTGATCCTGACATGAAGTACGGTATGAACCTTCAATGATCGCATCTACAACGACACCTGTAAGTATGCTTGACTCGAACATATCTTTGCATGTATCATCCTCTGTAGGTCGGAGTGTATCATCCTTTTGTATGTATCATCCTTTAAATGCCGGAGTATATAATCATTTTGCGTGTCACATTCTTTGCATGTCGGACTGTATTCTCATTTTGCGTGTACCATCTTTTGCATGCCGGAGTGTATCATCCTTATTTGCATATCATCCTCTGAATGTCTGAGTGTATCATCTCTTTGTGTGTATCATGTTTTGCTTGCCGGAGGTTAAAATCCTTTTGTGTGTATCACCCTCTGCATGTCGGAGTGTATCATCGTTTTATATATACCATATTTTGCATGCCGGAGTGTATCACTCTTATTCGTGTATCATGCTTTGCATACCGGAGTTTATCAACCTTTTGTGTGTAACATCCTTTGCATGTCGGACTGTATAATCATTTTGAATATAACATACTTTGAATGCCGGGTGTATCATCCTTTTGTGTGTATCATCCTTTACATGCCGGCATGTATCATCTTTTGCCTGTCGGGATGTATCATGCTTTTGCAGGCATGGCCCATATCTTTCGATCTTTGCACACACAGGACGTTGGACGAGTTCATGCGTGGGTAACTTCGACTCTCTTGACATGGACGAGCAGTTGACTGATGTTAAATATTTATTCGAAGGACTCCCACGTAAGTTGCCTATAATATCAAGGGATCACTGCGTCTCGTTCTGATGTCGATGTATGCAACTTTGGGAGATTTCAGACTTCAGTAAAACATTTACTGTCCAGGTGATATTTCAGAAGAAGAAAAAAATTTACATTTTACCACATGTATATTACATGTTAAAACTATCCACAGAAAAAGTGCCTTTGATCGTGTCGATTTCCTTCAATTAGAATTGAGTGCAAAATGCATGCAAAAAGTACAAGGAAACGTAACATTTTTTCATGAGAGTTATGTAGTGTAATTTGGAATGGAAAATTTGCGTAAATACAGTATGTTATCAACCACCTCAATAGACAATTTTGTAATGTCAAAAGTTCGACAATAAGCGAATACTACTAATGATATAATCGTGGCAGTTGCGAGGCGATTTTGCACGACTTTCATTTAAGGTGTGAAATATTTCGCAAAAGTTTCAGGTATTCAGGGGTCAAATCTGGAACTATTTTCCTGTTGAACTAAGAGCCTGTGACGAAATTGTATCTTTTAAACGCCAGCTCTTAAAATCAAATATTTTAGACATGGTACTCGGAAATATTTGGTAAAATGTACTTAATTTGATACCTATTATTATAGTACATGCATCTTTATTTAGTAACAATATCAATCCATGTTCGGATATTCTTTACCAGTATAAGATCTGAAACTACCACGATATTATTTGAAATTATTTTGTTCGATATATTTTTATATCTATGGCCTGAAAGGAAACCCTTGATCTCCACCAATAGTATCTTCTATACTGAAAGAAGTAGAACATAGAGTTTCATTTGAATGCGGACATACTCCCGTGTTAGGGGTAACGGAAATTGGTGATGGGCACAAAGGAAATGTCAAAATGACTGTAGACGGACAGGCCAATCACAATCCACACGTTAAAATAGAACAAACTAAATCATTTCATGTCGAACGTTTTCCATTGACTCAAGGCGCATGGATCTACAAATACTTTGCTATGTAATAGACCAAAACTTCATCAAAATTTCCTCAAATTCACCGCCAGTTTCAGCTGTTTTGGCGTGCATGCACTGATCGAATCCGATGCCTCCGAACAGCTCAACAATTGACAGAATTTCACTACAGTTTGAGGGCTCTCATGCAATTATAGCTAACATATGTTTTCTGGAATACTGAGAGTTTAAATAATCCCCAGAGAAATGCTCTCAAATTTCTATAGTAATATATTCGTCATTAGGCCTATTGCACCCAGTACTGATTTCTCTCAGTCTCAATCTCCAAGTATTTATATGTGCTGCAGGTCCGATCGTGACTGATCGTTGGTCTATTCACTCACTCAGACTCAGGAAATCCCCCATAATCCCTCGCTTTCTAGACAGCATCCAATGGGTTTATTCGGTTCACACCACGATAAAAATGTAAATACTAGTTACCGCTCTGAAATATATTCCATGCAGTAAAAGAGCGCATGAAGTGATGAGCTCCGACTTCACATCCTCGCGAGCCAGTGTATCTATCGATCTGATCTAAATCAATCCAATCAGTGAACGCGCTAAGCTAGTTGATTAGGCCAATCGGCTGCGAGGTATAAGATGTTACAGGTTTGAATTTCATCGCGGGCCAAACTGCTTTGATGTCAAGCTGAAATCGACATTGGAAGTCAAAGCAAAACCCGCAGGCTTGAGATACCGACATGCTGATTCAAAACAAGCGCGGGGGATGAAATATACGAGATTGTATAACAGAGGCATCGACTCAAGAGCTCATTTGAATCGCCAAAATTGTCCAGGTAAACCCTCTGCGAGGCTTTAAGATTTACCTGGACTTGTGAAGATGCGACTTCACGGAAAAGGCCGCTACTGCGAGAGTTTTAAAAGTTGAGGTCTTCAAAACCCAGGGTAATCGAAACCTGTAATGTCAGGACCTAAATACTATTATGTTATTAACCAAGTGTTTTCATATTGGCCTGGTTATAGGTCCGAAGTCTGCCGTATTGGCACGAGGCCACAGGCCGAGGGCCAATACGGCTGACCGAGGACCTATAACCTGGCCAATATGAAAACACTTGGTTAATGACATTTTTATTAAATAACTCAACAACAACCTTTTTTTTCATCGATTATAATACATGTATCAAGAAATATTTTAGTACAGCGACTCTCCCCAAATCCTTATATATATTTCTTATTTCTTTCCTTATTTCCCACGATTAATGTAGTTTCGATGTACCACTATAGTCAGAAAGTGGATCCAATCTACAGTAACGCTATAATCGAGGGCGATAATCGGGACGGTAAATAGGCCGATCATCTTCAACCTGGGCGGGTTTCTTCATCGTAGAAAACTGGATTCGAACAGATAGAAGCAGATGAAATTTTAACCATACAATATATATCATGGAAGTAATATACTAATTTTATTTGATGAGAATGGTGAGGCAGAATACAACCTTGAAATATGGTGAATTGATCCAAATCCAGTTCCGATTTGAGAATCGAAGACCTATTGAGACCCTAGTTTTCAACATCATCGTCCAGGTGGTTCGTTCGCATCTAATTACTATCGTTACCATTCACACGTGATTAGCTCTTCTAGCTGCAAATATGGCATCGTCTTCTGTCATAAAATATGACTGTAGTCATAGCCTCGTTCATCAGTGCACTAGCTGTTGTAGTGTTGCATCACTGTTTTGTCGTCTGCTTGTGCTTGACAAGTCGAGTGAGTGAGTGAGTGAATAGGGTTTAACGTCGCTTTCAACATTTTTTCAGCTATATCACGACGGGGAAGGGAAGGAAGGGGAGGGGAGGGACAGGGGTACCTACTTGTAACAGAGCAGATCTAATGCTGCCATTTTATAGTGCTGTACCACTGAAATATCATGCCGTAGGCAGACATGACACCCCACTCAGTCACATTATACTGACACCGAGCGAACCAGTCCTTGTTCTATCCTCTTAATGCTGAACGTAAGCGAGGAAGCAACAAGTTCCATTTTTCAAGTCTTAGGTATGACCCGGCCTGGGATCGAACCCAGTACCTACCGCTTACGAGGCCGACGCTCTAACCATTAGACCACCGCAGTGCGGTTTGACAAGTCGATGTCACGCTCGTGTCATTATAGTCTATTTCTGTATGACTTACCACACTTGCTTTCAAGGTTTGTGTACCGATACGTATAGATCTCTCGAAAATTATCCCAGATGGTACTGAATATCCATTCAAAGTATGAGAATACAGTGACATAATTCGGAAAAGATCACGAATCGAGGATCATTCATCGTCAACATCGCCATGTTGAAAGTCATACTGGCCCGGGCCATATTAGCTCTGTTTTCACGTATTGGCCCTGTTTTTCCCGTATTGGCCCGCCTTCCTCATATTGGCCCAATTTAGTGGCCTTCTGAAGCAGGCCGATTTCCTTGTGTTGTGTTCATATCATAGATAGTTATTTAATAATTATCTGCATAATCTCATCAGCATATAGCAATGGCAATATCAAGAGGTTTAGCGCCTTGTACCTAAGATTTTGTGGCGGATGCCGTTTAGGCCTACAGTTCTACTGCAGATAGCCTCAAAATTTAATTGGCTGTGGAAAGATTCATTCCTGCGATGAAGCATGATCTGTCAAGTTAGTGACCGAAGAGACTATTCAAAGAGCCCACGAATGACTCTATTAGGAAGTCACAAGGACATAAAGACGCCGACTGTTTCTGTACATAATATCATACTGCTAACAGAGAGTACACTCAGGGAGCATGTGTTATAGTAGTCCGAGCTTCCTATAACCCTTCACACCAGACGACGGATAATTTCTGAGAGATTGTCTGGCTTGGTTCACAGTTCTCTCCCATACAAAAAAAACAAAAAACCAAAAAAAATGGGAGAGACCACGGGGTCGCGCTACCTCATTCCAATAAAAATTATTTTTAGAATATATTCGGCCGTTCTACAACACTTAACTCACATACATTAACGAATAATTTCCCAGCAGTGTCAGCCCAAATTTAACAAGATCCATTGCATTCTTTGATTTCGTTGTAGCAAATGAAATGAAAAAATGATACTGTAATAGACGAAGAACGAAAATTTGGACTGACACTGAAGGGAAATTATTCATTAATAAAGTTAAGCGAGTTAAGTGTTGTAGAACGGCCGAATATATATTTAAAATAATTTTTACTGGAATGAGGTTGCGTGACTCCGTGATCGCTCCCATTTTCCGGGGTTTTTTTGTATGGGAGAGAACTCTGACCCTAGCCAGACAATCTCCAAAAAAATATCCGTCGCCTTACGTGAAGGGTCATATGAAGCTCGAACTAATATTACAGGGTACTTACATTTTGACGGATACCTGTAGCTTCTACTCTGAGAATGTCTTCTGGAACGGAACTCTATGGTGGCTGATATCGGCCATGTTGTATCATCGTACTATCGCTCTATTTTTACTGGCGCGATGATACGATGGTACGATGCGATGGTACGATGGCACGACGCGATGGTACAATGCGATGATACGATGGCACGATGCAATGGTACGATGATACGATGGAAATTCCTCCATCGTACCAGCGCATCGTATCATCGTACCATCGCACTTGCCATCGTGCCGTCGCATCGTGCCATCGTGCCAGTAAAAATAGGGCGATAGTACGATGATACGACAAGGCAGATATGGTCCGTGTAACCTTGCACAATTCAATTTTCGTTTTTTGTTTTTGTGTTCTCAAAATCAAAAATTGAAATTTGACCGTCAATTTTCAATTTTCGTTTTTTGTTTTTGGTTTCTCAAAATCAAAAATTGAAAATTGACCGTCAATTTTCAATTTTCGTTTTTTGTTTTTGTGTTCTGAAAATCAAAAATTGAAATTTGACCGTCAATTTTCAATTTTTGATTCTGGGATTACAAAAACAAAAAACGAAAATTGATATTTGACAGTCAATTTTCAATTTTCGTTTTTCGTTTTGCTTCACGCAAAAATGAAAATCAAATATTGAAAATTGCCTCGACTTGTCCGTTTTTCGTTTTTTGATTTTAACTTTGACGTATCTATGTTAAGTTCTCATGTGGACGGGTTATCATGTCACTTCCGGTACGACGAGTAGAATAGAAAACGCAAATCGTGTCGTATGAGAGGTGTGGAGCGTGAGAGGCATGTGGCCCACCAGGCCATCCTCGGGAGCCAGTGTATTGATCGATTTGTTAGGGTATCTATACATTGCCTTGGTTGCATGGTTGCACACGATAGTTCTGGATAAAAAAAAGATCAAGGGGTATCCTCTAAATCAAACCAATTATTCAACAGGTTCAGCTAGCTCATTACTCCAATCCACTAGCTGGACGGTTTGAGATGTGACATCGCTGGCATAATTTTGATGTCAGGCTGAAATCGACATCGAGAGTCAAGGCAAAAACCGCCGGCTTGGGATACCGACATGCTAATTCAAAATAACCTCGGGGATGAAATGTTCGAGATTGAGGCAACGACTCAAGAACTCACTCGAATCACCAAAAATGTCCAAGTAAACCCTGTGCGGGGATAGCCTATAGTATTGGACCCTTCTACGGAGGGCCAATGATAGGCTGATGCAGCAACAACAACATTTTCCCAGTTATACGCCAGATTTTGAAATCGAAAACGATGCCGCGCTATGTCATCGGTCAACTGAGACAGTCACGTGGTTGTGTATGAAGATTGGGGTGGCTCCTATAAATAGTGATCCAATGAAAATGCTCGTCTTAGTTTGAAATGGCGGAGTCGAATGACCAATCTCTGAAGGGGAGACAGCTGGAACAGTACACTATCACTGTCTGTTAATATCTTGAATTAACAGAGAGTACTGCAGTCTATGTGCGGGGATTCACGATTTACCTGGACTTGTGAAGATGCACCAGACAGGTCTGGATATGTGGCATCCCGCTGTTCTCAATGGTTATTGGCCTTGAGGCCTGAGCCAATCAGAACGCAGTCTTAGATTTTCTCATTTCTAAAAATAGATGTTTAGAGCGCTACAAAAGCGAACAGCATTCATGCAGACAACCGCTATTTGCTATTGATTTGAAATATAGTATTTATAAAGATACCAACAAAGATTTAATACCAATAAGAGTAAGTATGCGGCCCGTAAACCACCATTTCAAACAAGCACACAATCGCCACGTTTGATGTCAGACGTCTGAATGCTTCAACGCTTCAGGTCCAATCTTCATTCTCTATTTTTGGAACCTGGATTGTTGGAGCGTTCAGATGCTCGTCAACGTTCAGCGTCAAAAACGCTTCAACGCAAGTGTGGGTGTCAGACGCTTCAACGCATCGACGTGGGAAGTTTCCTTGGGGGTTATGATTAGGCATCTTCATTTTATCGAGCCAATTTCTACGTTCCCACTTCGAACCTGCCTTGATTCATCTGACCCCTTCAGTGTTCAAAATCCGAGGTGTAAATTTCACCTACTAACGACAGAAGAACCAATCAGAGCGTACATCGATTGCGAATGAAGTCACGTTGAGTGACATCATCCTCTATTAGCGGCGTCTTTCCTCCTAATAAGGTGCCCACTAATTAGGTCAGCCAATCAATAACGCTCTTGTGCGACCCATTTCGAATTTCAAATGTTTTCGAGGTCAGTGACGTCTCGTGTCTATTTATAAGTTATTTGAACATTGAAGGGGTCCAGATATATCAAGGGAAGTTCGAAGTGGGAACGTAGAAATTGGCTAGATAAAATGAAGATGTGATTAGGGTACCCACGTATTTATTATACTACCCTACTTTAATGAAACTCCCATGTGTATCAACCCCGTTGTTCTCCATATAATGCTTCACCCCTGCTGCACGATTGCCTACTCGCTTATGCGCAGTTGGCCCATTATATTCTAGCTCGAATGCCTGGCTCCAGGGATCTATAGTGTAGTGAAACTCCCACATCTTGCCCCCTACTGTTTTTCCATATTATGCTCCACACCTGCCTAAACAATCCGATTTGCGCTTTCCATACTACTCCGCGAACCGAAAGTGGCATCATAAGTCTTGCGCGTGCGCAGTTAACATTGACGAGTCAAAGTTAAAATCAAAAAACGAAAAACGGACAAGTCGAGGCAATTTTCATTATTTGATTTTCATTTTTGGGACAAGTGAAACGAAAAACGAAAATTGAAAATTGACGGTCAATTTTCAATTTTTGATTTTGAGGAACCAAAAACAAAAAACGAAAATTGAAAATTGACGGTCAAATTTCAATTTTTGATTTTGAGAACACAAAAACAAAAAACGAAAATTGAAAATTGACGGTCAATTTTCAATTTTTGATTTTGAGAACACAAAAACAAAAAACGAAAATTGAATTGTGCAAGGTTACACGGACCAGATATCAGCCACCATAGAATTCTGACTTGGTTTGGCTGAATACAGCGAGAAGCATTGTAGCTTTATAGTCGAATATCAGGTGGAAATATTGAACTATCTACCTGTATCTAGTAACCTGGTTTAAAGAGAACAGTTATTGGGACCCGACTATGCTAAAGCAGGATTTTATTGAAACAAAAACATGACAACTGAAACGGAAACCTTTCTCGGCTCATTCAGATAATCATACGCTCTCATATACTGTGTGAAATATAATATATATAACTTCTCGATTAAGGCTTCAGATTTACCAAAATAGGCCACAGAACATATTTTATTTTATCATATCCATTTATATTCGTTTGACTTGGGTAAATTCTTCCAGTCTGATATTTCAGTATGTATATCTGATTTAGCAGTTTTCCGATTGGACATAAACACGGATCTATAACAGTCGCACACAAAGGAGTTGTTCCTTTATTAACGTCACATATTATTTCCATAACGCTGAATAACTAGGTTAACGAGTTCTGAGCACACTAAATCTAAGCTGAGTTAATTACTCAATAACTCTATTGCTCTTCCGGTAACAATACAAAGGAAACATTGTCTAAATCGAAAAGAAGACCGAAATACATGGGTTCTCACTTGTGATCGCGTTGTTGCTATGGATACAGACGATTACTGGCCTGGCGGAACAATTGTGAACTTCACGTATCGCTGGACGAATGGCAAGTAAAATAGTAACGGCAGTATCGTGGAAGAAAGTGCGTATCAACTGAGAGGAATGGTGGGGCTAATTCGGATTGCATGACCAGTACAGTTCGACTCAGTATTATTTCATTTGTGAATATTCGTGTCCGAGACAGATGTTAAAACAGGATCAGTATTATTTGATTTGTAATTATTAATTGTGACCTGAATGAACACGAAATTACCTACCTTATTTGGAAACTTAGTGTGCAAAGAACACGGACGGTACTATTTAATTTGTGGACAATAAAGTGCAGTCAGCAAGTACTATCGTGTACACTTACATACAGAAACAGCAGGTACTATAATACACACTTACGTACAGGAACAGCTAGTACCATAGTGCAAACTTACGTTCAGAAACAGCAAGAACTATAGTGCACACTTACGTACAGGAACAGCAAGTATCATAGTGCACACTTACGTGTAGGAACAGCAAGTACTATAGCGCACACTTACGTACAGGGAACCGCAAGTACTACAGTACACACTTACGTCCAGAAACAGCTAGTACCATAGTGCACACTTACGTGTAGGAACAGCAAGAACTAAAGTGCACACTGACGTACAGGAAGAACAAGTACTAGTGCACACTTAGGTACAGAAATAGCAAGTACCACAGTGCACACTTATGTACAGGAACAGCAAGTACTATAGTGCAGACTTGGGTACAGGAACACCAAGTAGCATAGTGCACACTTACGTACAGGAACATAAAGTATCATAGTACACACTTACGTACTGGAACAGTAAGTATTATAGTACACATTTACGTACAGCAGCAGCAAGTACCTTAGTGCACACTTGGGTACAAGAACAGGAAGTACTGTAGTGCACACTTACGTACAAGAACAGCAAGTAGCATGGTGCTCACTTACGTACAGGGAACAGCAAATATTATAGTGCACACTGACGCACAAAGAACAGTAAACACTATAGTGCACACTTACGTACAGGAACAGCAAGTACTATAGTGCACACTTACGTACAGGAACAGCAAGTACTATAGTGTACACTTACGTACAAGAACATTTAGTAGCATAGTGCACATTTACGTACAGGAAGAGCAAGTACTACAATGCACACTTGCGTACAAGAACAGCAAGTAGCATAGTGCACACTTAACGTAAAGGGAACAGCAAGTAGCACAGTGCACACTTACGTACAGGGAACAGAAAGTACTATAGTGTACACTTACGTACAGGAACAACAAGTACTATAGTGCACACTTACGTACAAAGAAAAGCAATATTATAGTGCACACTTACTTACGAGAGCAACAAGTACAATAGTGCACCGTTACCTACAGGAACAGCAAGTACTATACTGCACACTTACGTAAAGGAACATCAAGTACTATGGTGCACACTTAATACAGGAATATCAAGTACACTTGCACTTCGAAGTACAGGGGCAGGAACTACCATAGTCTAGTCCAATCTGTGGTGCAGGGGTACCTTACGTACGAGAGCAGCAAGTATACTTGCACTTCGAAGTACAGAAGAAGAAACTATCACAGACTAGTCCACTCTGTGGTACAGGGGTAGCATGTACTGTGGTGCAATCTGGAGCACATAAGCAGCAAATACGAAAACATTAAGTGCAGGAGCAGTAAGTACCATAGTGGACTCTGAAGTACAGAAGCAGCAAGCACTTGTGCATTCAAAAGCACAGGAGAAGAAAGTACTATAGTCTATGCACTTAGAAATACAAGAGCAGTAAGTACTGGTGCACTCTGAAGTAGTTGAACAGCAGGTACGGTACCATGAACTACAGCACTCTGGTGAGCAGCAAGTACTAGTGTACTTTGAAGTACAGCATTCTGGTCTACTTTAGTACATGAACTACTGTAGAGCATTTTGCAAGACAGGAACAGCACGTTCCAAAGTGAACTCTGAGCACACGAGAAGCACTAACTAGTGCGGCTATAAGAGTTCAGTCCAAAATGGTTTCTTGCTTCTATCTCCGGAACGACAAAAATTGAGAGTGTCAGCTCTCAATTTTGTGTTGCTCCGGAGATAGCGCAGAAAGTTTGGAAGGTGGGAGGGGGAGGCATTTTGCCCCTCCTCCCATTTCTGGTAGAGTTAAAAGCAAACTTTGGGGAATTAGTGCATCGATGGTATGTATACATGAAATAGTCTCGTTCCCGTAAAACAGTTACATTGTCTTAGTGACTGCGCAAGGTCCTCTGAGAAATAATATTTCTTCCATTAATAACAGATCAATGTATTTATAATATAGTATATGTCTTGCTAGGATTCCATTGGAAAGAGGCGGATATATGTTCTACACATAACGCAAAGTGATAATTAATCGTCCAAGACGGGATGTTGCAGAGTAGCACAATAAACCTATTGACTAAAATGATTTACTACAAATATAATGTGCTCGAATACTTGCTCACCGCGAATAGAGCATTTACTTCCTGGTAACCATTGTTAAGAGCATACGGTAGGAACCCATTATCAGTGCCATTGATGTAACGACATCCTGGTCCTTGTCCCGCTTTTCTCGTTTTCCTTATAAACTGGAAGAAAAAAAAGGACTAAGAATGAGTCTTTCGCCAGTCCAGTTGACATTTCGAACGATGAAACGCCGGAAATAGAACGCAGGCAATTAGAACTAAAATTAATTCGTAAGAAAATATATGTATATTTGTAGACAGAGGATCCAAGATACTATACACGGTGTATGTTAAACCTAGATTTTATCTGGATTGAAATTACCTGTGACCGATCCCAAATCCTAATAGAAGGCGCGTATCTTTCAATCAAATGGGAGATTTGCTCAATAGAACCGGAAGTGCTTGCTCTTTTATTGGTTAATTCGGCCAAAATTGACAAACAGGAAGTGGCAATCACAATCTCTGATTGGATAGTTTGCATTATTACCTCAACGTTAACCTTATCTGGCCTGGGCGATTTTGGGGTGCTCCGCAGCCTGGAGGTGTGGGGTAGAAAGTGCCCCCCCCCCCCCCACCTATATATTTTCGCTATCCGTTTGGCTAGAGTGCTGAAAAATACCACACTATATCTTTGGGTTAGCTCTACTGTATAAAACACAAGATGGCCGAAATGATGACGTCACAATGCCATTTTCAGAAAGACCTTTTTCAACGATTTTTCGATCAGAATTTTCGAATTTTTTTATGTATGTGTTTTGTTCACAAAGACGGGCTGAACAATTATTAAATAATAATCTGATATCAGAAGTTCACTTCTGCTGATATGAAATAAAATCCTTTTTACCACTTTTCCGTGCAGAAAAGTAAGAATTTTGAAGAAATATGATGAAAATGTTCCTTTTACGGTACCCCACGTGGGCGCCATTTTGAATCTACCCATGATCCTCTGCTCGGGGGATCATGAAAATAGCCTCAATAGTCACGGAATATCAGCTCTCAAGTGTTTGGTGTTCCGGAGATAGGAGTAAAAAAAGAAAAAAACAGTGGGAGGGGGAGGGCGGAAATTGACCCCCTCGCCCAGGCCAGGTAGGGTTAAAGTGCAGAACCAGATCAATTGTTGGATCGCATAACACAAAAAAACATTCTTGGAGAGCGCCCGCATGCTTATTATAAATCCTGCATCCCACAAGGTTTGCCAGAGTTTGCGGATCCGCGGGGATATTGCGTAAGTTAAATAATACTGATAATTGCGTAGAATCCCACAAAACGGGACAGAAGTTCCCTCAGTGCCATGCGTGAACCTATATGGGTGAATATGTCTCCTATTTCCGAGCGTACAATCGAGATGCTTGTCAGAGAGATACTCACATGTTGGACTAGAAAAACCTAAAAGTGTTTGATGTTCAAATGCGTCTGAAAATAAGTGAAAGGGGAGACTACAACCATTTGTTCGATGTTGCCCGTGATCTCCTTAGCACCAGTGGTGATTTTCGATTAGTCTTTTCCACTGACACAACACAGAAGATGGAAGTTAAAACTTGTGTCAACATGGCATGGCTTTTTGACAAAATATACTTCTCCGTCATTATCAGTGCAGCTGTAAAGTAAAACAATCGAGGATTTTGTGACTAAAGCATGCAATTTGAGGTATCTACTCAGAAAAAAATTGATTTTTATGTGACGTCATATGCCCAAATATATCCAAATACCACTTTGTACCGTCGACATGAGCACTTTGTACCGTCGACATGCAATCCTTGGAATTGATGATTGCATATACAAAGAGATTATCGGATGCAATATAAATTGATTTGGATAATTAAATTTAGGTCATGCCATCAAATTGACGTTATAAACTCTAGAGGATTGAAGAATTTCCGCGTCCATAATCCAAAGACCTAATTCAAATAATAAACCATAGTATACATACATGTAGAACAGTTTCCTGCAGGACAGAAGCGGTCAACAGTTTTCAATGATGCCGGCAAGACATCGTGATTTTCCAAAAATATCAAATCCGTATAGCTGATCAATATTCTTAATCCATATGATTTTCGTTGTACAGTCGTTATCTACAATATGATGTATCTCAGTCACGTTTTGATTGTGACTGTTCATATGCACATCATGAGGATATTGAAATACGTGGGTTCATGCGGCAATTAGACACAGGTTACGAAACGTTACGCCATATATCTTGCACGCTACGCTCGTATTTTCCTATCAGCTTGCAATATATATCACTAAATTTGGGGGACGTGGAAAGGGCCGTCCCAGGAAGGAGAGTTCAACCATGAAATAGGGGTAAACCACCAAGAGCCTCCACTCAAAGCTTCTCAAATTTGACGATATATCTCGCAAGCTGATAGGGAAATACGAGCCTAGCGTGTAAGATATATGGCGTTACGTGTTGTAGCCTGTGTCTAATTTCGATTAACCCGGGGCTAATCCCATGTATTTCAATATCCTGAAGGTGTTCATATGAACAGTCACAATCGAAGCGTGACTGAGATACATCATTTTGTAGATAACGACTATACAACGAAAATCATATGGATTAAGAATACTGATCAGCGATAAGGATTTGATATTTTTGGAAAATCACGATGTCTTGCCGGTGGGAAAGGCCAAGAAAGTTCGGTGGCTACGAGTGTCCGGGTACTATCTCCCAACCCAGCTAGGACACTTTTCTCCACATTGCGGACATTGGGGTCCTTGGTTGCAATAGAACAGGATATGAAAAGGGACACTGATCACCAGGACATTTTTATCCATCACACCGGGAGAGGGTATCTTCCAGATATACCGTCTCAGGATTTGATCCTATCTTCCAGATATTCCGTCCCAGGATTTGATCCTATCTTCCAGATATTCCGTCCCAGGATTTGATCCTATCTTCCAGATATACCGTCCCAGGATTTGATCCTATCTTCCAGATATACCGTCCCAGGATTTGATCCTATCTTCCAGGTATACCGTCCCAGGATTTGACCCTATCTTCCAGATATACCGTGCCAGGATTTGATCCTCGGCGTACCAGGCGGCTGGTGTCACAGACGATGCGGGTTTGTGCCAGAACCAACGTTTGATTTCGTAGTTGTGTTATGTAGGGTTCAGTTAAGAAAATGAAGAATGTAAAAGACGATATAGTACAGATGAAAATTGAAATCGATAAATGTCTATATGCAGCGCATGGTACCATATACACGATACTGTCCTTGATCTCTAGGTCCCATCGGTTAACTCGCTGCTTAACAACAAAACAGTATTCCGGATGCAGTTGAAAGGCGGCACTTCTGATATCAATTTTCACTTCAATGAAAGTCGCCCTCATGACCAGGCTATTGCCATATCTACCGAGAAATTGATTTTCTATAGCAATGTCAAGTAAAGCGCACAGTGTATTTGTGATTTTCCAGATTGTGCATGGGTCGAGCACAACTACGCTTGGTAATAAATGCATACGGTAATGTAGATGCCTTGTTATTCGTGGGAATTACCTTTCGCAGTTTCATTCTCAGTCCTAACTTTCGCGGTTGAGCAGTGCCAATCGACCAGAAAATCGGTGGTTAATTTAAGAAATTTGTTGGGGTTTTTTTTGCAGTTAGCTGATAATGAAACAGTTGGTGTAGAATAATTACGGGGACAGGCTACTTTGAATTACATGTCGTTCAACCACACACGCTTTTGACCTTGTCAAATTCAGTCGTGAACACGTGGCAAAACTTCCGGGTGTTTTGATATTTGTTGACGATATTTGTTGACAATATATAATAAATATTTCTGGGACAACTCTTTTAAATCAGTTCTGAAAAGCGTAAATATATTTGTTGCTATAAATGTGGATCTGATTCCGTAAGAAATACAGCCTTGGCTTAACCCTTAACCCACATTTTTTCCGCTACTCACAGAAACAATGCAGCGTCTACTGCATATAACTTCTGACGCTGTCATGGCAAAAACATTCAACGTATGATGTTCGTTCGATGCTAGGTACTGTTTACGTCGAAATACGATGAACGAATTCAGTCATCGGTCGATTGGTGGCCCCTACTCTTTCCGTTTTTTCTTTCTTCCCTTCTTTCAAACCATTCTCACCAATGTCGAACAACGGCTCCACTCTAGTTTGATTTGAGTCCGACAACAGGTACCAGTATTTTTCGTCAAATTCGTTCATCACTACAAACATTCCACACAGTCAAACATTGCCTTGGTATCAATACTACTCATTACTCCGGTTCCCAATTCACTGTTAATTACCTGGCAATCGGCGACACGATCTAAAACACAAACCTCAAGAGAAATCTTTACTTTTGAGGCAATAGCGCGATTTTCTGACAATCAATTCAGAAAATATCTTACTTTTTAATATAGAAAAATAGCAAAAAATGAAAAATAATAGATGAGATGGGTACAGAAGCTAGCATATGTAAATGGGTCATAAATAATGTCTGAGAATAGCCTAAAATGACAAATTGTTGTAACACAGCTGAACAAAATACGCCAGTGCATGCCCAAATATAATCCTTTAAAACAAATTGAAGAATTTGACCTTGACGAAAAAGGTCAAGGTCGGGCAACTTAAAGAGTCTTCTAATTAATCACCAGATGCATATGTACTGTACTGTAAATTTATAGGGCCGAGCCATCATCCCTGGAGATACGGCAATAACTAAAATTTTCAAAACAATAAGCCAGTGCAAATCAAACTGGAAAGACTCCTAGTCAATCACCAATTGCATGTGTAATATGAATATGGAGAGTCTAGATGTAGTCCTTCAAATAGTATCACCAATACTCAAATATGACCTAGATAAAATAGGTCAAGATCAATCATCTTCACTAGCTTTCTGACCCTTCACCAGTTGAATATGATATATGAATTTAGAAAGCCAGGCTATAATCCTTCAAGAGATAATTATGTTAACAAGCAAGACGGACAGACAGACAGACGAACGGAAGGACCAAGCAGACAATACCCGTCGACCAAATTTACAGAGGATAAAAATAAATAGACTTAGACTTCTTTGCCAACACACTCCACAGCGGGTCTGAGCTGTACTTATAGTAGAAACACAACAATTTTCAATGATTTTCAATCTTAGTGACCTTGACCTTTGAACTTTTGACCTCTGAATGAATAGGTTTTCTCGTTGACACATGGGTAAGATATACCCAACGTCTCGTACCATTCCATGACATGGAACTGGAGATATCGCCCGGACAAGCAAAAGTGAAGAGACGGACGGACGGACTGACAGATGGACGAAAATTTTGATCGCAATATTTGAACTTGTCTATCGACGGGCGTATATAAACCATACCATAGATAACCAAGATATATACACCATTAATCTTGTCTTGGTTTCTCATTTCGCCATAGGAGAGCCGGTAATAATTATCAGGAGGGGTGGGAGCAATTTGTTTGTGTTGAGCGAAATAAGAGGGGATAAACTCTCTTGTGTTGGGAGGGAGATATATTTTCTATTTCCGTATCTGATTCAGGGGGGCAGGGGTGCTGACATTTTCTGATAGGATGTCCTCGGTGTGTTTATAACTCTTTGTATTCCAATACGCTACGTGAATAAGATATTGACTTCTTGATATATAATTTCAATGTCGAGTTTTTGGTTGAAAAGTAGAGAGTTCGATCCAAGGACCTATTCCATATTCCATATATAATAATAATAATAATATTTTATTTCATACACTGGCGGTCAGTACTATATAAAAGACCGATTCTGTGGGAAAAATGATGGTCAAAAATGATGGTGTGGAGTGACGTCACGATGACGCCACTTCCGGTAACGTGACATCCGGGTAACGTCCGGGTCAAATGCCACATTCAGGTCACTTTCTGTTAGGTCACTTCCGTTCAAGTGACGGAACAGTAAGAGTTATCTGCCCCTACATAAGACCCCAGTGACTTTCAATGTTAATCTACGGCGAATGCATCTATGGGATTTTGGATTTTACTATGGGGTGTGGCACCTTGTTTTCTTTGTCTCGCGTTGTAGAACACGATGAGAGGGGTCACGAGGCCAGTGATTGCCTTTCGCTGAAAAGTTCATGCAGGCAGGTCTGGGGTGCCCATGTTGGGTCCACGCTGGCGCAGTGGACAATGCTAGTCCCAATGGGATACCCACTCATGGACATTTTCTGTATGGGGTGTGGCCCCTTGTTTTCTTCATTTCGAGCTCTAGAGAGTTAGGTTATTCTCTAGTGTTTCGGAGAAAACATGCGCCCACCCATGACTTGATCGGCCTGGAGGCGCGCTTCATATGGACACCCTCCCCGACTCAGTACGCTCACTATGAGCCCACATCGATCCCAAATGTTCATCCTCATACTCTTTTTTCTACTGCTCCTGCGCACCATTGCGCTACTTGTACTGCACACCAGTCCAATCAGACGCTACCTCACGAGAGCTTCAAACTGATATCCTCTCCGACCCATTCGCATCAATATGGGTCCACCTCGATCCAAAATGGTCCATCCCATCACCGAAGTTAAGCAATGTTGAGCTCGGGCAATACTTGAATGGGTGAACGGGTGCTGTATTGGCTGGGCTGATCAGTGTCCAGGATAATAGGAACTGTGGACACTCTCGTGTCCTGGTACATTTAGGCACCGCCGTGATATGACTGAACAATTTTTGAAAACGACGTTAAATCATACTCACTCACACACCCACTGATTCATAAATATCCCAGCAATGTTACAGCTTACTTTGGTGTTCGTTAATCCAGTATCAAGTTCATCCAAACAAATCGAAAATAGACAGGGGAGAGAACTCCCCCTTGTCTTACACCCCTTGACACATTAAAAAACGTACAAAATACAGATCTCCACTGAACTTTTGAATTTTGCACCATATATACACAATATTTACAATACACAAAGGCCGATCTCTGTCAAACGCTTTAGATGCGTCCATAAAACAAACACAAACTGGGCTACCATTAGTACGGTTCTTTAAAAACAAATATACATTGATCCGTTGATCTACCAGAATTAAACCCAAACTGGGAATCAGATGTGTACACGTATGTTTCACAAACAGTTAAAATTATTCGCTCAAAAATTATATGCAATAGTCCTGTAGTTGTCAGATTGTGTAATGTCGCTAGATTTATTCTTTAATACAATCCGAATAACAGAAACATACGTCAGCTCATCAGGCAAACTGCCGTGTCGTAACATGATATTAATACATAAAACTAAGTGAATACATAATTTATCGGAAGCATACTTCAAGTGCTCAGCAGTAAGTCCATCAATACCAGCGGACTTACCAAGTTTCATATCATGAATAATATCACGATCTGTATCAGGTGACACAACAGGTAAAACGTCAGAATGATTAATCCCTTCTTTAGATGATAAGGTGTGTAAGACTCAATTTTTATGCTTTTCATCTGTAACTGAGATAATTAGAGTACAATATATATTTTTCCAAAGATTAGCAATATCAGATTCCCGTTCCGTTTTATCAATTGTTTCACAAGCAACAGCGTAGATTTACCATTTACATTTCGAACCTCCTTCCAAAAATCGACATTGTTATAACTACAAAATACCTCAGTCATTTCATCAGCACGTGTGGAAACTTCGTCTTTTTTAACAAGCCCTGGGAGCATATTTAAACTGACGTCCAATTCTTTGCATATAATCACTGATAGGTCCAATATGCGGACTACCATGCAGTCCGCGCATGCGTATGAAGATCATCAATACAATCAGTCCAACCAGGGACCACATATTGCTTACATTTACTTACTTTGACAACAGTCGAATTTGCTGCATTAGAAAGAGCATTAACAACACCGTTATAGTAATGTGAGATGAGACTGGAATGATTGGTACACTCACAATTGTTGACGTCACTTATCATATACCTATGCGTGCTAGGATAGTGATACACACTCGCGTTTTCTGTTTCTGTATCACCCTAGTCGCTATCTGTATCGCCCTACTCGGTAACCGGAACTATTTTCGCTGGTGACCTTGGCAACCTGTCGGAGAAAGCACGTGAAGCCCGTTCTGTTCTAATAATAGAACTGAAAACTTTACACATGCTGATCCATTCTGAAGGGTATTTCCAGATCAATACAAATGGATTTACACTTGCGATAATATATGCATTTTATATGATTTTGGCCTTCCTGACCGTCAATCTGAGCCTTGTTAACTTAAGGTGGGCCGTATCCGCCGTACCTCACTGATTACTGTGCGACGAAATCATTGAAAAGTTCATCACATAGTGAGCAACAACTTGCGAGAATTAATTTAAATAGTAACGCTGAATGATGTAAACATTTCAACAAAAAGAATCTAGTCGATTATGATAACATCCGTTTTATTCCAAGACTCAAAATCAAATATAGGCCTGTTTATAATATATTAATACCCGGTATTTGAAATTATTTCTTGATGGCGAATACAAATGAACGAAAGACAAACTCTGTGGCTCTACCGCGTGACCACGTTTTCAGTGACAAGAACTGAACGAAAGCACGAACACATGTCTACTCTGGCTCGTAATGTTGTTTAGTCTGTATGTTGTAAGTCTCTTAACGTTGAAAATAAACACGCCGATATTCCTCCCCTCCCCCCGTTCGTCTTCGGTGAAGTGATAACCGATGCAGCAAATCTCCATTTTCAGGCCGCCTTGATGGGGACTGCACGCTCCCCGTCTGGCCATGGATTATCGGTGCAATTGCCCCTGCAAGCTCTGCTTGACTACTGCTTTATAGAAAACATCTGAATTCCAGGGACAGACAGTTGATCCACAGTTATAAAATAGACAGCAATTCAATCATGTGTTTTCTTTGTTCAAATCAAAAGTCATTTGAAAAATTATGTTTGATTCGATAAATCCAAGAGAAACTGTAAAATCCAATCATGATCGAACACTGGTAGGCCTAGTATTTTATATTTATTTTTTTGATCCGATTTAGATGTAATACGGTCGTATGAACATTATGCAGCTGGCAGCGTGAACACGGCACAGTAAGTTTTCTGGGCAAACCGTAAATCCCACCCATTTCGTTTCTCCATAAAGTTTCGTCTCGCCAAACCACTGATGAACTTTCCTTGCCGTGAATTTCAACAACTGCCCATGGGCGTCGCTAGGATTTTTCAAAGGGGGGTCGATTATCATAGCACTTTAGGCGAGGGTCCAGGGGCCGCCTAGGCCAGGGAAGCTCCGGGATCCTAGATCGCCGGAGATGCGTTCTAAGCGTTTTCCCGGAATTAAATCTGAACATAATGTATTCAGATTTAGGGTTATATTATACAGCTCTGAGACCATAGATGGTCTGAGATGCATTCTGAGCGATTTCCAACAATTAAACTAACACGTCATTTGTCAAATATCAGTACTATATTTTATTCTCTTGTCATCTTGAAAACACAATAATAACGCTTTGGGCCTATATACCTCGTAGGCTAACCCAGTGGCGACGGAACGTAATTGAAAGTGGGGGACCACTATCACAGCCCAACAGGCGGGGGTCCAGGGGCCGCCTAGGCCCCGGAAGCTCCGGGGTCCAAGATAGCCGGGGACGCGTTCTGAACGGTTTTCCGGAAATAAAACTGATCATACTGCATGCACATTTATGATTCTATTTTCACGATTTTTTTTCGCAATTATAAGCATGCACCGATATTGAAAACATCGCACCTCATGCCTTCATCCATTTGACGTTCTAGTTATATCTAAAACATACGGAACGATGACTTATAGTTCTTGGGAGGAAAACCAATATGCCTACAGATACGATTCATTCACACAAAGATAAAACGAGGAAATCCTCACAGCCCAACAGGCGAGGGTCCACGAGCCGTTTGGGCCCCGGAAGCGCAGAAGTTCCAGATCGAGTTTTCAGTTAGAGATGCTGAAAAGTGGGTGACCAAAAGATAGTCGGGCCCCCCTAAATCAAAAGTGATTTTGAAGCGGCCCCTCCGCTTCCGACGCCACTGTAACCATGTTAAAATGATTAACACTAAACATCATCAGATCACTTTCCGATCCATATGTCATTTCATGACTGTGAACATTAAACTTTTGCTGAAAATATCACAATAATATTGTTTAGAATATCAAACTGTGTATCATAGGACTATATCTCGTGGCCATGGTGAAATACTGACTAGAAAAATGAAACTAATATCACTCATTAAAACGTGGCCATGGTAAAATACTGACTAGAAAAAAAAATTAAACTGATATATTTTCCGGAAATGAAGTATCACGAATGTAGTATAGCCTTCAGCAAAGCTTATACATATACAGCTTTCAGTTTATTGCCCGTTTTGCACTTCGCCAACGGTAGACCGAGGCTGCCGATGCCTCATTATCAAATCCACACGCATCGAGCAGAAGGAAAAAAACACACGAGTTAGTGCTAATGATTAATTGAATAGTAAATTCGCCTGCTTTATCCGTCGAGGATTCCCCTGCAGTATCCGCCAAGGGTGGAGTCTCATGAACAGAGCTACAGCTCTTTCATAATCCACTTTATTACCATAAAACGGAAAGTCGTGGTAAACCCATTGTTGAGCGAACTGACGCGTCACTACTGGAACGGAGCTGCTTACGTGCCTGGAGACGGACATTTTTTATTTCTTTCTTTTTTCTTTTGCTTTTTTTGTTTTGTTTTTGTTTTCTCTGTTTTTGTTTTTTTGTTTTTTGTTTTTTTTTGCTTTTTCTTCTGGTTTTTTTTTGCGCGTCCAAGGGGGGGGGGTGGTTCGCACCGGACGATCCCCCCCTAACGACGCCCCTGCTGCCTCTTAGCCATCGGGCATGCGCCGATCTATACACTGACCAACTGACTGTAAAATGTAATTCCTGAATCACGAATCGTCTGTGACACTGTCGGAACCGCGTTGTTTGTTTGAATTATTGTTTGAATTTCTCAGTTGGCGAATTTCCGTACGACTGCATCGATCCATCGTGTTTCGCAGTTCGAATGACAGTTTGTTGAACAACACATCAAACAGTATATGTACGTTTCAAGTTCACCATTTCTGCATTCCTCGATGTCAAATATTTTGGGAGGTAATCTTCCAACCTGACCCTGCTTTCTTCTCTCTTTCTCGTTTTGTTTTTATTCTGACCTAGTTTGTTCCATCGCGCGAGTTTATTTTTGACCCAGTGCCACGTGCGCGGATTTATTCAATTAGGTCAAATGAGCCTTACCACGTCACGTACACAATCAATGCGCGTCATAACACATAGTTCGGAATTCAAACGCCCTATTAGGTGAATAAAAACATCCTAAGAGTTCGGTATATGATAAATATATCATCATGACACTGTGTTGTTCCCGTACTGTGTATCAGCTCTCGTTCTCGGAGTCTAATCGCCGCATCGACCTCGACCTGCAGTCTCGGTCGATACGGCGATCAGACTCCGAGAACTCTAGCTGATACAAAGTGCGGGAACAACACAGTGTCATGATAATATATATATATATCAAGAATAACATGCGGAATAACAATATCGTTCAAGGCAATCTCCGATGCAAACCAATAATTCAGTAGTTCTTCATCATTAAGTTTGACCAGTTAATGCTGTATCCAGGCGCAGTGTCCTGTCTAATACTCAAGGCAGGTAACACGGTCCAGTCTAACTCCACACACAGTGGCATGTGGTCAGCAGATACGTAATCGTTACTAAATTATATATATCCTTGACAGAAGCATGGACATGCTCAGATGAGACCCAGTGATCTACACAGAAAAAAAAATCCTTTAAAAATTTAAGGAATATTCCCCGACTATTACACCAGCGGAATATTCCTCAACATAAGTAAGGAATATTCCTTACCATGTTAATGAAATTCCAAAACATGCTACAATATTCCTTGTTGAATTTTGAGGAATATTCCGCTGGTGTAATAGTCGGGGGATATTCCTTAAATTTTAAAGCTTTTTTTGTGTAGCCGGGATGTAGTAAGGTGGGCTTCACTTACACACGTATAACTCTCAGATGGTGATAATATCACATCTGAGATAAACATATTATGGTCGGCACAAAACCGATCTAATTTTTGACTAAAACCCATGGAAGGACCAGCATTCCAGTCACCAATAACAACAGCATTAGGAATTTCACTCTCCTCAACGATAGCACCTATTTTTCCAAGACAGTCTTGAAATAAATATAGGTTATCAGGAGGGTCTGTTGGCACGTGAACACATTAAATCATTCGTTTGGATTTGACACCATCTACACGTACCAGTACCCCCACAATTATACAATCGTCATACTCAATGAAAGATGCTTGGCTACTCATAGACTTCCGCCATGATATGGCGATACCACCATGGGGTGTCCTCTGGTAAGAGATGTAGAAGTGATTTCAGAAACCCCACGGCCATAAAAGTTTATGTCGATTGAATTTAGCATATCCAAGTTCGCGTTATAGTTAACCAAGTCTCTTGTAATAAGCAAATGTCAATTTGCATACAAAAGGATTGAATTTCTGTGATAGATCGACAGTTTGGAGATGTTATGTGTAGAGTCATAGTTAAGTCAATTGGAAAACACACTCAGTCAGTTAATAGTCTCTGTCGTCATCATCACTGAACAATCGATAGTCATTACGTGTGGACATGTCTCTGTCATTGCAGTGAAACTACGAAGATTTGTAGTCCTTCCATTCATGTTGATGTCTGCGTCAATATTTCTCCACTAACACTTCTTCTGGCCAGTACTCAGTATTTAGCAGATTCTTGGCTACCCTACCAGTAACACTCAACCAGAAATATGATTAGGATTCATACTTTGTGGGAAGCTGCGCACATTGCACATCTACACCCTACTTATGTTTAACATATGCCCGTATATACTCAGGCTGTGTATCTGAGTGTAAACGAGTTAGGAAAATCTCCATCGGTGATCACGCCACGAAGATTCACGTCTCGTTTTCGATCTGTTTCTGAATACCAGAGAGAATGGTTGTCGTGAACTACTATCAGACGACTGTGCTTTGGCGTATAAACCAAGACATTGTGCTGCATTGACCACATTAGTATCTGTCTGAGATATTTCAGTAACGACAGGGGTATCTATTGAGCACCGGAAATGGATTTACTGAGGTCGATGACGTCATACTGCGTCACAATATGGGTCACAGAAACACGCTCAATTGGACTCACTTTTTTATAATACAAGCGTCTAGTCCGTCATTCATAATTCAGCCGTCGTCCATTAAAGAATATCCGCGTCCATAATCCAAAGACCTATTCCATATCCATATAACAGTATTAGCACCAAATTCAAAAAAGACAATCATAGTATACATAAACATAGGCTATAAGATCCATCATGTGGAACCGGGGACTTACCAGTCGCAGGGAATTTTGTACTGGCGGATGTTCATTCGCATTTCTTGCTAACGCTGCTAGGCATTTTCTGGGCTTCATTATCAAGTATGTCAATCTTTTTTTTTGACCGACACTTGAGAAGCGCCCAACGATCCAATTTTTCCAACCACATCTTTCGTCTGAAGTTGAAGACCATTGAGCTCGCGAATTAATGTCGTAACCTCAATGTGATTGACTGGTGATTGACTGGTGAAAGCAGACTGAGATTGTTTGCAACAAAACCAGGAATATCATCAGGATCAAGTTCTTGCAGCACACGCGCGATATCTGGTAGTGTGGTCTCTTTTCGATTTGCTGTGGTCCTTCTCCTGTATTTCCCCTTCAGAGGACTGTGTCACGAATTAAACGACAAATCTTTGGCATCCTGGGCCTTATCTTCTGAATACACGTCATCACATAATTTGACAATCGGGTCAACAAATATTATATCAGATTTCTCAACAGAAAAGCATAACAGTTCACAGATAATTGGTTCTGATTCTTGAAAAGCGTTGTCGTCATGGGTATTGTAATCAACAGAATTATTCAGCTCAATGTTCGGCACCTCATCTCTTGTAATATTTACATCAACACTCTCGCAAGTCTCCGCCATAATGACCGCAGTGGTTGTTGACCGTTGAGAGCCTCACTTTAGTGAAGGACGCATTTGTTCAACATGGCGTCCATATCAAGGGCTAGGAGTTCACAGTAGGCCACACAAATAGCCCATATCTTCGACAAATGGAATATTTGAATCAAACGATGGATTCGCGTAGATTCCCCACACATCAATGCACATACCTGCACAAAACTGAGCCCATCGTACGGAGAGAAACCACAGAAATCCTGTCTAATTTGTTCAGTCGAAGCGAATGTTGACTGTTTTACTTTGTGATCACGTGACTACTATCACATAAAACATTAGCTCCAAATTCACAAAAAAATAAATCATAGTATACATAAACATAGGCTTGTGTCCTGCAAGAGAGAAGCGGTCAACAGTTTTCAATGCTGCCGGTGTGGAAGCAACCGTGGTCCGCCAGATATGACAATCCGGGGACCATGGTATCTGCATCTGGGTGCCCGAAGGACACCCAGATCCAGATACGAAAGTCCTCCATCGGAATCAGCAGAAACCAGGGTCCTGACATCGTTGGTGTCCGGGTCACTGAAATCTAGACATGAATGTCCCTTCTCAAATATATAGGGCCCGGACCATGGCATCTGGCGGACGATGGGCGCTTCCACAGCTATGGAAGTCCTCAGAGTCCGGCATTCTTCAGAGTCCGGTTGACCTATATATGAAACTAAAGGAATAGTAAAGCCTAGAAATTTTGAACAGAGGTTCGACTAGCAAATCGGTGGTGCAGTACGCCTAGACGGTGGACAGAACAGCAGAAGGTAAGATTGTGGGTTCGATCCTAGTCGGGGTCAGTTGAAAATGTTTGATTTTCTGCATTTCTCATGTACAGCTTTAGTGCGTCTTGTAAAGTTATACCGTCGCATCTTTGTTATATGTATATATTTCTTTAGACAAACTAATTTTATGTATTTAAGTCAATATACATCTTTTGATACGGTGGCCCATATGCGACAAGCTATTAATTTTAGTTTAGTTATATATATTTTTCAGTTTGGGTGGGGGGGAGGGTTCTTTAGTTTTCACCCCAGTGAAAACCTTTTTCACTCCTCCTAAGTTTCTACTCAGGTGTGAACGTTTCACCGGGGTGAAAGGGTTTCACCTGGGCGCAAACGTTATCACCCTGGTGGAGACCTGTTTTAATCAGAAAGAAGCACGAGACATTGAGATATCTAATGAAAATATATATCACGTTTCTGACATCAGTAAATTTTGAGGAAATTGTCATGTCGGAGATCTCTATTACTGTTATAATTAATGTTACTCTAAAATGACAACGCTTGTCCGCTGGTACTACTTACGACTTCTCACATAGGGCGAAATTAGAATATTTCACGATATGCAAATATAATGCTCAATGCCTTTTCATATTCGGTCCGTAACTTCCGAATGTGGGATATCGTGAACGGTCTCTCAGGACATTTCAAGCTGACTCGCCGTTCTTGAAGTAGGACCCGGTCATTTGTTTGCATAGGGAGATACCATAAAATAAAAGTTTTAATTTGTTTTCACATTAACCGCAAAAAGGCGCATCTGGTATCATTAAAAAAATAATCAAATAAATAAAGCATAACATAAATGCAAAATAAAAATTGCCACGACATCTACATGCATCTGATTACTGCATTCATATATTGCACTCCTACGACATTAATGCATTATATTGAGTACCTGACCAGGTGTGTATAAAAGGCTCAAAGGAATTATCAGGTAGCAGTATGGCAACAAAATTCGGTTGTTTTGATCATTGAAATTGAATATATTTATTATGAGTTTTATCTTTGATTGTTTGAGCGAGATACTATTTTTTTTTTTTTTTTTTTTTTTTGGTATAACCCATTTACATAGAAATGCGAAAAGTGAGTTCTTCTGACCCGCAATTAATATATTTTGTAGACTTCATATATGGCTAATATGTGTACATTAACGGTAGTTCAACCTTAGGCGCTCGCAAACTAATGGTGTATTCATGACAAACACCGGGTATATTTGCCTATTCAATCCAAGACTGAATAAGGGTGGCCCATAGGGGACATTCAAGACTCATAGGGGACATCGATTTTTTTTTTTACATTTTTGTATTACATTTTCTGCATTTCTTGGGGATGTTCTTGATTTTCGCCTATTTTCTACAAACAGATTTTAGTTTATCACATGTTTTCTTTACATTTTTGTCATTTCTAGTAACGTCGTCATAAATGACTTGATCGAGGGTTTTTTCAACGAAAACCAAACAAAACTCTTGGAAACGTTTACACCTTTAAACCGCAGAGTAAACCTTTAAACCGTCGAGTAAACCTTTAAACCGCGGAGTAACCTTTACACTGCGGTTGCTAGCTTTACTTCGCTGTTTAAAGGTTTCCGCCGTTACTACGAATGCGAGAAATCTGAAGAAACTCTGTGTTAACCCTACCTGGCCTGGGGGGAGGAGCGAAATGCCCCCCCCCCCCCAACTTTCTACGCTATCTCCGGAACGACAAAAAATGGAGAGCTCAAACTCCTTGACTTTATCGTTTATCATATTGGGGTCATTTTGAGCCTATTTGCATAACCCCCCGAGCAGAGGATCATGGGTAAATTCAAGATGGCGGCCGAGTGAGGTATCAGAAAAGTGATGTTTTTTGTCATATTTCTTCAACATTTCTGCTTTTCCTCGACACCCTCCCGTAACTATTTTTTTTTATCCCTTGAGGTAAAGAGACAGAAACTTACCACACTATACCTTTCCGTCAACCTTTTCCAAAAAATGTAAAAAAAAATCCAGGATGGCTGCTTTAATGACGTATCTTTCTTGGTCGATTTTTTTAACAAATTTTGCTAAAATTTTATTCGTGTAATTTTTCCAAAAAAGAAATGCATGACAAATTACCCGTGATCAAATAGGCTCCGAATGACCCAATGTGTCAGCTCTCAATTTTTTGTCGTTCCAGAGATTGCGCAGAAAGTTTGGTGGTGGTAGGGGGGGGGGGAATGGGGCGAATTTCCCTCCCCCAGGCCTGGTAGGGTTAAACAAGGAAATGTTTGCACAAACTAGCCCTTGATATACGGAAAACCCCGGAAAACTCGAAAAAAAATCGATGTTCCCCATAGGCCAACGTATAGAATACATACCCGCTGTGTTCTACATACATGTTTTTTTTAACCCAGAATATGTGATGAATAAACTATTAATTTGCGAGTGCCTTAGGTTCTTTGAAGATATTTGCGACTGATTACATCTTCAAACGGACATGTTTGTTACCCATGATGCTTACTTTCTCATAAATTGCGGTTATTCTTTGTTCCTCAGGATATTTGATTCCACATAGAACCAAATTAGCGTCCTCGTCTTACCTGGCTATTTCTTCCGGCTTCTTCACTTTCGGCTGACCTCCCGGCTCCGGTCACTTGATCGGAAGTGACCATGCGCACAATAAAGGTCACTTTATGTCACATGACCGGAACCGGAAGTGACTTCACAAAGATCAGACGGAAATGATCTGTTGGCGCCACCTGTCGGAAGTAGGTCAATAACGCCGTAACTCCTCTTTCTATACTACTCTCTGGTACACATGTTCACCTGTAAACTGGATGGAAAATCGGAAATAGTAATCGAGGCGGACAATGGGCTCTAGGTTAGGACTTTCGCCTCCTGGAAGCCAGTGTCCCAGGACATCCAAATCCAGACCTGAACGCCCGACGGACAATTCAATTCAGATCTTAGTGTCTTGGGACACTCACGTCTAGACGTGAGTGTCCCCCGGACACTGGATGCATCGGGCCACCGTTTCCGTCACACCGGTAGCACAAGAAGGGTTTACTACAAGTAGTAATTTATATTTTTCAATTATAACCACCATTATGCAGCCTCGCTTTCGAATCCATCAGATGGCTTTGATTGGTGTGGCGAACTTGGTCCCCAGTCTCTCTCCAAACAAAATTACATCACCGTTCGTGTTATTTGAGTTTGCACTCTAATTTTCACGAAGAAATTAATACTAATCAGATTTTGCACGCTAATATTTGAAAATAAATTGATAGGGTCCTTGTTTTTTAAGAAAGATACCCACGAATAGTGAAAAATACACAAGTCTTCGCAAATTGTCATCAATGGAACAGCAATACTGTAGCTATACGCACTCTTTCAGAGAGTTGTACAATTAGCCTAGCATACTTATCTTTATTACAAGTGTTACAATTTGCACCTCTTTCTGTCGATTGTCCGATGCTACTCTTACTCTGAAGGACACATCACTAAAGCAGTCACAGCATTTGTAAATTTGTTATTATCTGCCTCCCAAAAATCTCTGAAAATAAAGTATATCAAGAAACGAACACATAACAAACATAAATGGAACGACTCCGACAGTAATGTCTTGAGGCCAACTATGTAAAAAGCCTGAGGAAATTTAACTCAATCTGGCCTTTCTTACCCCTTGAGATAGGGGGCTGAAAGTTACTACACTATACCCTTGGGTTAAGCTCTACCAGAAAATGTAAAAAATCCAAGATGACCGACTGTGACGTCATTTTCAAAAACGGCATTTTTTGGTCGATTTTTCGGTCGGTTATTTCGATTTTTTTATTTATGCAATTTCTCCGAAAAAACTGCATGATAAATTAGTAAATATTAATGTGATGTGATATAAAATAGTTTTTTCCCGCTTTTCATCGCGGAAAAGCAGAAATTTCGAAGAAATTTGACAAAAACATCACTTCATTGATACCCCGTGTGGTCGTTATGTGGAATTTAGCCATGATCCTCTGCTGGGGGGGGGGGGGGGATATGCAAATGGGCTTAAAATAACCCCAATATGATAAACTGTAAAGTCAAAGAGTTTCACCTCTCACTTTTTGTCGTTCCGGAGATAGCGCAGAAAGCTTGGTGGGCGTGGGGGGGCATTTCGCCTCCCCCTAGGCCAGATAGGGTTAAGAAACACCCATATCGTAAACTCACTGTTTCACTGCAAACTAATAATCATAACGGAAAACGGAAATTACTATAATATGGTAGAGGCATATGTTTGGTGTATACTGTGGAATAATCTGCTATGTCACTTAGAGTTACCTCCCTTGGCAGAGCTCGCAAAAGCCTCACGCCTGTAAGACAAGGTGTTTGAGTCACAGTGGCTTGCGTAGCAGTGGGTGTCTTCGTCGATGTTGTTGTTATTATATATATATATATTTAGGTATAAAAAGAGCGATCTTCTGATGTGGAGAAGGTGTATAAGAAAAAATAACAAATAGCCTTCTTGACTTTCTACATCATTCTATTCCGACTGCAGTTTCGAACTTTGCGTTCTTTTCAAGGAATATTGTACAGTTGCAATGACATGGGTTATATAAGCATGTCTTAACTTGTGTAACCATAGATTTGTTGTTTGGGGACAACGTACACACGTTACGGTATATATAACCCATGTCATTGCAACTGTACAATATTCCTTGAAAAGAACGCAAAGTTCGAAACTGCAGTCGGAATAGAATGATGCAGAAAGTCAAGAAGGCTATTTGTTATTTTTTCTTATATATATTTATATATATATTTTTTTCAAGAATATGATTATTTCCCACCTTTTCATACACCGCAATGACAGTGGATATCATAAAAATGCTTCCTGTACGCCTCCTCTACTAAATCTGCTTCTAAATGACAAGTGACGCAACTATAACTCGACTTCAGCAGAGAGGACAGGCCCTTGGATCTAGATGTGGCGTTGCAGCCAAGTCATAATGCACGAGCCGTTCGAGACTCGAGTTGACGAACCAGTTTGACTTTGCAGGGTATGTACTCGCCTGTCGTCCTGTAGGTAATTTTCACAAGCAGGCAAAAGAAACAAGACACAATGTCGTCCGTAGAAGAGACTATAAAGCTCATAATGGAGAAACTGATCAAACTGATTACAGACGAGAACCTCAAGGATCAAATGGACCGGGCAGAGACTTGAATTATGAGTAAATTTACTACTCTGATTGAGGATCTAAATCTTTGCCTTGGAGAAGGAAAATGATACAATACAAGCAGATCTTAGAGAACTGTGTTATGAGCATGAAAAAGACGAGGACGAAATAGCACGACTGTACAGGAAAATTGAGGAGTTATAATCAAAACAGAACGACTCAGAACAATATACACGGAGGGAAATTGTACGGGTACATGGGATTGGTGGAGACAACAAGCATGAAACGATAGAGGAGTGTGAAAAAAGGTCCTTGATATATTTAATAATGTGCTGAGGATGAAAATTGAGTCACGAGACATTCAGATAGCCCAACGACAAGGAACGGAGCGCCCGGATTTGGAAAGCAAACCAAGAGGCATACGTGTCAAATTTCTGTCCAGAAAATCCAGAACAGAAACGATCAAAAAACGGAGAGCACTAAAAGGCACAAAGGTAGTGATCCGTCAAGATCTCACGGTGAAAAACCAGCTTTTGTTGAAAACGGCCTCCGCTCACCCCTTGCTTCTATCAGCTTGGTCCCGAGATGGCATTTTTTTGTAAAAAATTACAGTGAATAAATCAAGCAAGTTACTTCAACAAGCTCACTGGATACCTTGATCGACACATGGACTTCGCCCACTGGGCCCTCAACACCAGTAGCCAGCCAGCTCTTCAAAACACCCGCTGCACAAAACAACAGAGATCCGAAGACACATGCCCCACAAAGATCGAGGAGCAAGGAAGACGATCACCCTGGAGGAAAGGACTAAAACAAGAGGTGAGGTACTTTATTTACTGTAGCAGGCCAGTACAAGTCTACTATCTGTATGTAATTGAACAAGAACTGTTCAAAATGAGAAAATGAATTGGCATTTGAGTAAGACGATGCTAAATGTGTTCGCAATGCTTCATTATATAATGTGGAATAGACACCGACTATTAGTGGAGATTACATTGCTAATTGAACTAATCGCTTTTGCCTGTCCGAATACTCGAACAAGACCGGGTTATCTAATACGTAAATGTATACATAGAGAAATATACTATGTGCATCAACAGTACGTGGAATTATTCTGGCTAATATGAAGATATTACAACACATATACGGGAAGTGGGAAGAGGTGCCGACATACTGACAATCACATGACTTCACAGTATAGTCTTCCGGTTAACCTATTCAAAAGCACATACCTAGAATCTAACGATTCTTTATTGTACCTGTTCATGTGGCAACTTGGATGATATGACCACACGGCCCCTAGCACCGGCATAAGCGACATTAGATACAAATCTAGATAGCTACGATGGAAATGCTCTGACAACTCGTATATTGGTAATTGGTGAGCTGTTTCGCTGTGACAACTCGTTCACTGGGGATTGGCGAGCTGTATCGTCGTCAGATGAAAATGACGGCATTTAACACAAAAGACTAGTCTGTAAGGCCCGATGTCGACGCAGCATCAACTGCCCACAAATGCCAACATATATCAAAGACCAAAAGGTCTGTACAGGGGCGCGCCTCGGGGACGAAACGTCCACCAGCAGAATCTCGCCATATACAGATAAAAATTACAACACATATACGGGAAGTGGGAAGATGTGCCGACATACTGACAGAGTCATATGACTTCACAGTATAGTCTTCCGGTTAACCTATTGTAAAGCACATACCTAGAATCTAACGATTTATGATATGTGTTGTATCTCAGGTACGCTTTTATTGTACCTGTTCATGTGGCAACTTGGATGATATGACCACACGGCCCCTAGCACCGGCATAAGCGATACTATTAGATACAAATCTAGAGAGCTATGATTGAAATGCTCTGACAACCCGTATATTGGTTATTGTTGAGCTGTTTCGCTGTGACAACTCGTACACTGGGGATTGGTGAATATCGTCGTCAGATGAAAATGACGGCATTTAACACAAAAGACTAGTCTGTAAGGCCCGATGTCGGCCTAGCATCAACTTGCCACAAATGCCAACATATATCAAAGACCAAATGTCTGTACATGGAGCGGGCCTCGGAGACGAAACGTCCACCAGCAGAATCTCGCCATATACAGGTATATATTATTCACATCTGTTCCACACTATCCACGTCAATCCATGTCAATCCACGTTTACCAGTATACACCAATTAATACTATCTAGAAATAAATTATCAGAAAGAGGAGATATTCGCTGAAATCAAAGACTACAGTTTAAGAACTAGAAATATTGAATATCATACATGGATAACATGTATTGTTCACGAGTATATGCTAAATGTACGTTTGCAAAATACAACTAAGTTCGCATATAAACTGGTATTACAGAGAAGAGTGTTCGGTGGGAATCAGTCCTATCTTTCAACCCATTTAATATCTTCTTTCCGGATTTTCGACTTAATCTGGACATTGGTCTTTAAAAGAAAACATATTAACAGGGACATTGTTTCCCACGACATTCTGTCCTTTCGCATCAGCACGCTATCCTGTCTACCAGATTAATGTATAACGAAGGGATGTTGAGGTAAACGTCGCCAAAATATCACCCATACAACAATAATCGATAAAATTCTCAATCGAAAACCTTGATAGTGTAAAATAATACTATGAAATTATGGATCTATAATTAGTCCGTACATCATGCCACACTAAATTAAATAGGTCATTGATTGTGAAAAGCTGCAACCAATAATATTTACAAAGCGAAACGCCAAAGCGAAATCAGTACAGCAGATTAACTATTTTACTACTGAATTGTCTTACACTAAAGTATAAACATTTAGCGGTATATAATATATCATTTTCCTTGTAAAGAGATGCAAAACATAATGATACGACCACAGTGTTATTGTATAGCAGATAAACTATTACTTAAGAATTAAAATTGCAGTGCTGTGTATATACACATATAAAATTATATTAGAGAACCATAATTGTGATAATGGTAGCCGAAAATAGCCGAAAATTCAAAAATATTTATGTTTTATACCGTAAAATAATCTAACTATGTATAGTAACTATATATATGTGTAGAGTTTATAGGCACATTTACTATATATACATGTGGATATACTACCGCTGGTGATTTTTTATCGCGATGTGCATTATTTCACACTTCTTGAACAATATTCATTCAGCGGTCTCTCTGCATTGTTTGCAAGATATGTATGTACGAGTAAAACTAACCTATTATGAGAAATCTAAATCACAAATTGACATACATTTTCTTGTTAGTAGCATATTCAAGAAAAATATTTCAATGGGTGTCAGTGCTTGGACTGTGTCCGCAGTTTGTATATGCAATATAAAGTGGATATAGCCTAAGTATGAGATGAATTTTTACTATTATTGCTATAGATTTTGGTGTCTTGCTCGTGTTTCGCTCTCTGTTTGTTTTTTTCCGATTTATTTATATATAACAGAATCCATTTCAGAATTCCCTTTTTTGGCTTATTTTCAGCAAATTGAAGTCCATTTGACTATATATTGCTATTTGAATCCATCATTTTTTGAAAAAAATTGAATAACTTGGTTTCTCTGAAATTGAGAGAGTAACGTTACTCTCACAGAGAATAATCACAATAATGGCCTCCATGATGAGTAATGATACTCCCCGTTTTCAAACTTTGAGCCACTGGTAAAACTGTTGCGAGTAACGTTACTCTCACAGAGAGAATAACAGTGATATTGGCTCTCCAAGATGAGTAGCGCTACTCTCATCTTTCTGATATATAGAATTTGTGCCACTTTTAAAAGTGTTGAGAGTAACGTTACTCTCAGGGCTTGATTGATTTGGAAAGCCTACACGTCTTGCCTTCCTATTACCTTATCCTTTGTGAGATCTGATGCTTGTTAGAACAGCTGGGAGTAACGTTACTCTCTGAAAGAGTCCTTTCAGCTAAATTGGAATAATAGTCTATCTGAACCTTCCAGTTTCAGCAAGTGCAATCTCACGGCCTCAATCACTACATAATTTTCCAATTCTGCCTTATCATATACATGCAGTATTCGTACCCAATAGTCAATATATCCTCCTCAATATTTTGATAATTTCGATGTTTCTGTAAAATTGCTATTATTCAGAGTCGTGTACAATCAACTCAGACAAGTGGTCTCTTTTAGAGTTTCAGGATCCTCTATATGAATACAATTCATAATTATTATTCCTACGAATTAGGCTACCATTTGCAAATTGTCCGGTAATGAGTGAGTGAGTGAGTCAGTCAGTCAGTCAGTCCATCCGAATTCTTTCGTCGGCAAAAGAAGGAGAACCGCTGACATTAGAACCTTGACGTTTGGTATGAACGTGCATTAGGGCATTGTTACCAGCAAGTTCTGAGCTGACCGAATTCTGATGAAAATTTGATTTATTATAATTAGTTTTTTTATTATTTATTGATGGCTCACCGAGTGCACTGTCATGCCCATCGGGAATCCGTGGCTGTATGTTTCACTGTGACTTCTGAATCACGTTAGACACACCGGTTCTCGTAAAATCACCGAAGGTAAGCGACTTTGTGCCCGTTCAAGACTTGGATGGGTGACCTCGTGCTGTATTGCTGGGCGGATAAGTGTCCAGGGTAATAGGAACTGGGGGCGATAATAGTTGCTACGCTAATGACTCACTAGCGGTGACATCTGAGAAAGTTAATAGTACTCACTATCAATTAGAGACTGCTATATAAATTCTCCCACGGCAGTACATAGGGCCCCCAAGTCATCTCTCGAGTACACAATTAAATCATATCAAACCCTACTTCGTAGGTCCTGTGACGTTAGTCACACTGCCATGTTAACCAGTATCTATACAAATTCAAGGAGTGAGTGAGTGAATATGATTTAAAGTCGCTTTCAACACTATTTCAGGCATATCACGACGTTGGATTCTATTCAAATTTGTGTTTGCTGTGAACAATGTTTTTAAAGGCGAAATTCAGAGCTTTGGTAAAGAGTAGAATTGGCGAATTCTCGATTAATTCATATAATCTCTTATATACATGGCAGCGTGACTAACGTCACAGGACCTACGAAGTAGGGTTTGATATAATGTAAGTGTGTACCTTGACCTAAGACATGTTTCTGTCAATTTTGGGGTTTATAGGTCACCTAAGTAGGTCAAATTTTCATCAGAAGTATATCAGCTCAGAACTTGCTGGTAACAGTCCCTAATGCACGTTCATGTAAAAAATTAAGATTCGTAGGAATATGGTAGACGGTCGAGAGATGACTTCGGGGCCCTCTGTCCAGAAATACAGGCGGTCGAGAGATGACTTGGGGGCCCTCTATCTAGAAATAACCTGAAATCCTCTCAAAATTTCGTTGTTTATAAGTCACATAAGTAGGTCAGCTAAAAAATTGCTGGTAACAGACCCCTAATGCACGGTCATGCCAAAATCAAGGTTCTAATGTCTACGGTTCTTCTTATTTTGCCGACGAAAGGATTCGGATGGACTGACCCATTGCCGGACAATCGGCAAAATTATGAGAGCCTGCTTCGTAGGAATAATTTGGTTAATCGATCTCATCTGACAGTTATGCATAATATATCTATATTTACATGTATATATTTTAATAGCGCATGTTTGTTAGAAAGCTCAACACAGCAATTGCGTTATTATTCATAGCGTATTATGGGCAGAGAGATGAAAAGTTATCAAGGAACATAATCTAGTTTATACAAATAGTATACATGGAATTGTATTGAGGTTGAAGTTCACATATCAGTTTTCCATACCTGTTTTTTTAGCCTTGGCTATGACCCTTGGACCTACATGTAGAAGGTTGAGAAGATTATTAGATTTACAGATCTGCCATGAGCCATTTAAGAAACACAACTTACTTCATGTTTGGACTGCTTTCAAATACAGACCAGTGTATTTAAACTTCGCAGGCAGACTTATGATATAGGTCAAGTTGTTTACTGACCACATCCTAGCTGCCTGTCCAGGGTGACCTATCCAAACACTGGTCAAATAAGTTTCACTCTCCCAGTGCGGGGTCAGCTGGCTTGGTTCATGTACAGATAGATATGAAAATCAATGCAGTTAAGAATCCAGCAGACAGATTATTATTTTGAAAGGGAAGATACATTTGTACCCCGGAGATATGAAATCTGGATTCTGTGTGAAAAACAGTTTCAGTTATAGTGAACAAACTAGCATGGAAGAGCGGGGTTAATCAGCTAAAAATTAAGTACGGTAACTACAATCAACCAAATGAAGGTATAAATTTAGAAACATGACACATAATAAACTCTCTGAACCGAGTTTAGAACCACCATTCATTTTTGTGATGGGTAATAATAGTCATTACCATATGAGACACTGGCAATTGTTCCCTCTGCCCAACAATTGTGTCAACAATTCATTTTCTTTTCCAGATGATGACATACATGTATTGAGCGTCAAAAGCAGCAACACTGACTAATAACCTTAATTGACACTTGAGGTTTATAATTCCCATAGCCTTGAAGAAAATCATATATAAATGCTGCACCAGTGATATCAGCCTATTATGCTCACAGTACGATGGAGTGCCGAGGTACCGGTACATCCATCTCTTCATTCACTACTGGTTACTGTTAGTGGTGAATTTGAAAGTTGGTTCGATATGAAATCAGAATATAATACAGCAAAGCTAGTGGGTACTGTATCAAAATGATATCATTTAACGTTAGGATATTTTAAGAGCTGTCACCTTTCAAGATTCTACGCCATGTTACCCGAATTTCTTGAAAGTCTCTCCGAAAATTGAAAAGCCTGGCAAATTATTGTCTCCGGTGAAAAACACCGAGTTCGAGAAAACAAACAAGGAAGATAAGATAAGAAATTTGACGATAACACCGCAAACAAATTCAGCGTTCTAAGTCCCCCGCACATAGAGTTTTGCTCCTGGAATGATGGTGATTTCTCCCATACTTAAATTATCTCCCTCAACCAACTGGTCTGAACTAGGGGACGCCCTAGTTCAAGTTTCAAGTTTCCCAAGTTCCCTAGTTCCAAGTTCCAAGTTCCAGCTCGGTAGTTCCAAGCTCCAGTTTCCCCAAGCCCCACCTCCAAAGTTCAAAAGCTACAGTTCAAAAGCTCCCAGAACCAAAGCTCCCAGATATGATACACATATGGTTGTTTAAGAGGCATAACACATATGCCATTGTCAATCTTATAATGTTGCTTATTATAATGTTACTGTCTAGCCTGTACAGATTAAAATAAGCCGCATCTAACACCTACTGGAACCAATATTTTGGGGGGGGGGATTAGAAGTTTGTGAAAACATCCTTCAGGATAGCACAGATCGCCCATGGAAAATAACTTTAAATGGAAGAAAGTCCTGTCCATCCTCTGTAAAGGAACTTAGATTACACACTTCCGTCTTATAATTTTACAATCGATCTGTTTCTTTTGTTGTAAAACTTCGCTGGGATAGCTAGGAGGTCACAGAAAGTGACCATCCTTCTCTCTCAAATTCAAATGCCCATCTTATTACAATTTTGGAGGTCGGAAGACCGAGAATACGCGTCAGGATAGCTGGGGGATCAGGGAAAATAAGCAAGGAGTAGAGGGGGAACATTACCATGCCTTTATGCAGAAATAATTGGATGATTTGCTAAATATTCTGTTGAAACAGAAGTTTTCGAGCTATGTGTGCAATAACAAATGTAGTATCGTGGTATGATTTGACTGGGGCTATTCGGTCAACACATCGGCAATAAGCCGGTGATAACGCGACTAAACTTTCTTTTACAAACATGACAAATGCGACCGGTCATCAAATTTCTTGTATTCATCATATACCAGTCTTGTTCCCCTTATGATTCGGACTGTCGCATTGACTCCCTTGATCACTAGATACAGGTACCCTATATATATCGAATTACCGCGATTCACTTGCACACCAGCAGCCAAAATTAGAGGTATGTATGAAAAGACGGCAATTAGTTTCATTTCAAAGATTTCTCAGTTATGTAATTTATAACATCGTCAGCATTGTCTCGAGTTTTTACCCCTCGATCAAATTGCGATGTCGTCATACATATATACGTCCGTCCGTCAGTCCATCAAACCTTTCTCGTTACCCAGATATCTTTAGAACGGCTTACCCTAGGCACACTAAACTTGCAGTGCACACCCATATGCTCGTGAACCAGAGCCCTATTGAATCTGGTCCCGATTGGTTGGAAACTTTGGCGGTCATCTTAATCTATGCGAAATCATTAATGATCTCTATCTCTGATACCGTTCAACTGCTCAATGTAAAATTTGGTATACATTATCGATGCATCAAGAGACTTACGATGACTGACAGATCTGGTTTGTGTGGAAATCTTGGTGGCCATCTTTAATTTATGCAAAATCTTCAATGATGTATATCTCTGATACAATTAATTTTAAGTGTTCTATACGAAACTTGGTATACAGCATCGATGTATGAAGAGACTTGCATGAATGAATAATTATATCAGTCCCTCTGAGTGGCGAGAAGGATGGATGGCCATCTTTAATTTATGCGACATCATTAATGCTGTTTATCTCTGATACCGTTCAAATGCTCGAAGTAAAACTTGGTATACATCATCGATGCATCAAGGGACTTATGTAATGAATACTGGTTTCTCTGATTGGATGGAAACCTTAGGGACCATTTCTAATTGCAACATTTTTGATAATCAGTATATTTGTCACTTGACAGCCTGGTGTTCCTGACACCTTGGTTCAAATTGAATAAATTATGAATGGCTGGCGCCCAGTGCCGAGGGGTTTTCAGATGCGCAGCTTCGTATTTCTATTTGTCGACTTTTGAAAGCTTGAATGGTTTCATACAGAGCCATGGACGTCCACCTATCGGTGGTTGCAACCGTTGATTATGGCTTTCTGTGAAACCGAACTGCATCAATAAAATTACATAATAGTTAATTACCGTTTGTGGCTGATGTGATGATTACAAACACGCCATGTAGTTCTGGCAAGCGTGAAGTTGACGTCCCTCCCCCACCCCCCCCCCCCCATTTCCAACACACACACACAATTGAAGCCCCTGTACTATTAGAATTACACACATTGACAATAAACTGATTATATTCCTTGAGCAGATTAGGCCTACCGTGTTTACACACGTTGTGGGCGACCTAGTGAGAATATGTACATAAGATAAGTCAAAGACTGCCAGGTCTCTAAATCGCTGCACATGAAACAAAGTGATAATCCAGAATATAGACACAGCATAACTTTGGTTGCGTAATAGTGACGGATATATGACAGTGCAGGTGGGGAATCCCTGAGAGGTAGACTCTGGACAGGAATTATCTAAATCAAATAATGGAATTTGACTCATCAGAATGGACTGATAGGGATGTAATAAAATTGCTTACAAATAGGATAAGGCTGATTTCAGACTGAATCCAGGGAAAGGTGCAGTAGTTTGATATCCGTGAATCATCAAAAGACTTCATTTTCTGAAATTACACTGGAACTGAACACAAGGGATGTTGCAGATGTATAAAGGGTATAGCAAAGGCTAACAAGAGGAAACATAAGAGATGGATTCCGACTCCAGGTTTGTATGATTTAATTATCATTTCTGTATACCAGCATTGAGAGCTGAAAAATTTATATTCGAGTCATTTTAAGTTTTCAGGGGCAAATGATCATGTCAACTTTCAATTATTGGCCAGCAGAGGTCTACATACAGAAAGGATATGCGATGTTTACAAAGAAATGTGTGTGAAGTTTAATAACTGTTTTAATCCATCTTATTTTTCTTCGGGTTTACATTGTGGACTGTCACCATCAAATATTGCCAATTGTATCTGATAGATCAAAATGTTCTGCTTGCCTCAATTTCTATGCACACTTACCGCCGAACGGTAATGACCGGTACAAAAAAAAAGACCCGCCGATGCTAAAAATTTACCGAAACATATTATTATTAGGAGAAATGCCCTGTATTACGAGAGGTTTAGTACTAGATGTTGAATAGTACCGGTAGCGATCTTCCTTCTTGTCATTTATTACTCCTCAAGTCTTTTTATCTGGGAGTACTTGGGTCTGGGAGCTTTTGAACTGTAGCTTTTGGGGGAACTGGAGCTTGAAAGTTCGGAAGGGGAGCTTGAGGTAACTGGAGCTTGGAACTGGGAAGAGAACCTACTGAATTTGTATTGTACAATGATAATCATGCTTTAGCAAGATGAGTTTGATGCAAAATCTAAACTTGATTGCACAGCTAACCACACAATTCAACCATCTATCTATTCCAGTATGCATTGGCAGTTGCTATAATCTTGGAAGGCTGTATCCCTGTATGCATTTGATTGTTATGCTGGAACAGAGCGAAAGTTTCCCCTAGACCATATTGCATACATTGGAGTAATTTCTCTAATTATTCACGAAATACATGGTGTGGTGGTTTGAAAATCCAACAATACGTCTATGCCATAACATCCTGATTGCCAGGCTCTCTCAGTGTAAGCTAACCCAAACATATATTAATTAGGGGACGCCCCATGTCATTTCAGCCCTTTCATCAAGCGCGTTGTGCATCCAGGTTTTTCTCTTCACTAATTCGGCTTGCGTCGGAATACATCAAGATTTCACCAGGCTGGATGCACTGAGTTTTCCCCAAGTTTTCAAAAAAGTTACTTTCACAGTAAACTAACTTAAAACGTTTTCTTCCAAATTTACACGAGTTGTGCATTAATTTTGCATCAGTAGACTAAATTACATGAGCAGTGTGACTAACGTCACAGGACCTACGAAGTAGAGTAGGCATTAGGACTCGATCGCATTTTCATTGAGATATGATGTGACCCTCCCCTACGGTACGTTTCATCATAATATGGTACATGTACAACCTTCCATAACAGCCATAGGTTCTCTTTATAACATGCCTTTTGTGAGATTGAGCAAGATTATATTCTGGGTATTTATATATTTACATCGATGTGTTCGTGCCACAAAAAATGAAAGTATATTGGTGAATGTTCTGGTCATTTAGTGATCCGGCCCTGGTACATCAAGCAGTTGAATAGACTCGGAGTTAAACGCATTAATACTGGGTTTCACCAGCCTCCGTCTATAAATAGTTCGCTCAGCTGTATTGAGGTCACTGTCCTCAGATCTTGCGGTTGAATTCAACAGCGAGAGAGCACCAGGCATGCCAGGGCTGTTCCCAAATTCCATGGTGTCATGTTTCCCTCGCTTAAATGATCGGACTTTTCTCCGTATGATCTATAACAATATACTGAAGTGTTAATTATAATCTAATTTTAATCAGAATTATTTCAGATCAGAACTAGCTGGTAACAATGCCCTAATGCTCGTTCATGCCAAAAATCAAGGTTATAATGTCAACGGTTCTCCTTATTTTGCCGACGAAAGGATTCGGATGGACTGACTGACTCACTCATTACCGGACAATTTGCGATCTGTAGCCTACTTCGTAGGAATAGACTTCTTACTCCACTTACCATAAAAGATACGGGTTATAATCAGTGAATCACAGACCTGTGATAATAGTTTCAAAATTACCAGCGGTGCTTATTTGGATTGGTTTGAGAGTATAACCAAGATATGTTTGGTTGATTTTAATCATGCTCTTCCAAGTTAAATCATCATATTTTGTTCATGAATGTATCACCCCTCTAAGTTCTGTATAAGAATGTTTAAGCTTAGCTGAAAGACTAAGTTGGATACCAGCAGAGTAGACTAGAACTATATATCTCCAAATTGTACAGACCCGATACATTTTACACCAGCTATGCAGGTCAGCTGGTGCAGCCCTTTGGTGATTTACTTGACCTGGTCAAGATTGTTATCTAGGCCATCATAGAGATACAGGACCTGGTTAACATAAAACTTGAGCCATATCCCGATCTGCCTTCAAACCTGTTAAATACAGCTCAACACTATAAAGACTGATGTTGGTCTGCATTTCAAGACAGCCCATGCTAAATGTAAGTTGTCAAGTGACAATCATTTTGTTATTCAAGTATCTTTAATAATCTTCAGCTCATGAAGTTTGTTTCCTGTGATATGTTGATTGATGTTAAGATATTTGAACTTTACGGAGGCTATATGACAACATTTCTGCCTAGAATATCATCAGGCATATAAATCCTACTAACAGGATAAACATTGATCATGTTGCAGATGGGGTACATGTACATACATGTGTAGAGGTAGCAATATTCAGGTCTGCAAACTTGCATACTCAGATATGCACGTTGTTTATATACAATTTAAAGTAAACTTACGAGCCGCTTTTGAGCTTCGTAGGTTTATATTGTTTTGACTAAATTGATTAGACAATAAATACATGTATGCCATAATGATATTCAATTTCCTTTTAAATAGAGTATCTTGGTTGATAATTTGGAAGACTGATGCTACAAATTTCGCTTTTAAAACTCAGAAAATGTACATGTAATTTACCAGTAAAAACCAGTTCTTATTACTACATGTTCTTAGATTAGTTTGTTAACTTGTATGTTGCCATACTCATATCCTGTATTGAGTCGTGCAATAAACAATTGATTTTTTCAGTTCTCACTTAGGCATACTTCGATCTAGCGTAGCCCTCTATTCCAAATGATTGAGCAATACTGTCCTACAGGATTGACTTAAATTCGATTTTTCAAATTATACACATTGGTAGAAGTTTTGAGAAGGATCACACAAACACTGTGGAAGCCCGTTGAAAACTTTAAACATTAAATTCAATTGAAATGCTATCCTGATGTTTGAAGTCCCCCAATAATTTAAGCAGAAAAACACAACACTATACTATAGTTTCAATGGGTTTCGGAGAGAATGAGAAATGTTATACCATAATCCTACTATACGAATGCACTAGAACACCGCTTTTTGCGACCATTTTCTGCGAGGGTCGTTGGCATAAATCGTATGAACTTCTTTAAAAAAAAGGACTGTTGAAAGAGTTTTGAATCTAATCTTGTAAAATGGACAGGCCCATGCAATCGATCCAAAACATGAGAGTCGGGTCTGACTTCTGGATCGAACATTTTTGACTTTTTTGACAATATACTGTCAAAATGCACCAGAAAGCACAATTTTACATCTAGATTTTAAAAAATACCCTGAACACAATAGGGAAATTAAAGTGATTTCCGCTCGAGTATCTTCACATATATCACTCAGTAAAATTTCTTTGATGTCAAAATATTCCATCAAAATGCACCAGAACATACCATTTAGTAAATTAAAGTTAAAAAAATTAATCCCAGGCGGGACCACCTAGAAAGTATAAGTTCCACTTCAAAAACCTTTCTACAGTTTTGCTTCAGTGTTAAAATACATGTCTCGAAAGTCGGAAATATGCTGTCAAAATGCGCCATTTCATGTTCAGATTTTCAACAACTTCCGTGAACCTCAAATCAGAATCAAAATTACAAGCTATAACGGAGTGGTGATTTGCGAATCCGAAGATCTGGGGACTAGGCGGCCGCTGGATCCTCACATTAAATGCTGCAATAGTAGCCCCCAATCAAAGAATTTGCCAAAAGAGCTTTACCGGTATGCATTGTGCATTTGTAACGTTATCATTGAAAGTCTTTTTCTTTATGATTGGAAATATAGTCCAGTGGGCTAACGTGCACGAATCGAATTGTCATGGATCCAGGAACAAATCCTCCCCCAAAATTTACAAAGAAAAACAAATATTGTGGCTGTTTGTATTGAAGGCAATTGACCTTGCTACCAATCGACAGTAAGGGAATACATGGCTGCAATCACCACCAAATGACTGCAGATTTTTCGGATGACATAAAATTGGCTAATAATCTACGCATGTGAGGTTGTTCCTTGACTCAAAGAACGTATGACCATAGTGATAACATCATCTCATGCCGAGATTTATAGCAAACTCTTCATCTCAATATACAGCATTATATGGCATGGATATGTACAATGTATATGCTTATCAATAGATTTGAAAGGCGAAGTCAAACTCGAAGGCGACACATCTTTTGAATCAATAATTTCACACTTTTAGGATTTCGAATCTGTCTGACCCTGACATTCTGCTCCATGCTCGGAATCCATACAAAATTGTCTAAGATTTTTAGGGCGTACCCGTATTGTTTCACCCCTCCCCCTTCCAGTTTAACATTTTTGTCACCCAAGGACTGGAGGATGAAAATATATTTTGTAGTCAAACAAGAAAATCTTTAAAAAAACCAAGATGGCTGCCAATATGTCACATTCTAAAACTGCACTGTTTTGATGATTTTTGTCAGATTTTGATACGCATATTTTCAGCTTTTATAAATATCAAATTAGACATTTTTTCAGTCAGACCCTCATGGCGATCATTATTAATTTACCCGTGATCCTCTGTACGGAGACTTATGTAAGTAGGTTCCAAATTATTCCTGCATGATTAGTGGTAACGTCACGGAGTGTCAGCTTTCTTCTTAGGTGACAGCCAATGAATCTACAACAAGAATTATTGGTTCACCATCTTCGTGTTACGTTGCGACGCAAGCCGAATTAATAAGGAGAAAAACTTGGAAGTACAAAGCGTTTGATGAAAGGGCTGAAATGACATGGGGGGTCTCCTAATTAATATATTTTTGTGTAAGCTTACACCGGGAGAGCCTGGCAATCAGGATGTTATGGCATAGACATATTTTTTGAATTTTTAAACCACCTCATCATGTAGTTCATGAATAATTTGAGAAATTACCCCCAATGTATGCAGCATGGAAACTTTCGCTCTGTTCTAGCGTAACAATCAAATGCATACTGGGACTGAACCATCCAAGATTATAGCAACTGTCAATGCATACTGGAATAGATTATTGAATTGCGTGGTTAGTTGTGCATTCAATTTTAAATTTCGCATCAAACTCATCTTGCTACAGCAAGATTATCATTGTACCACAAATTCAGTAATTTGTCTGGTTTAGAGTTGAACTCTTAAACTTAAAAGACACAGAGTGGTACCTTAGTCAAAGGGAAGAGGACCTACTTCATGGGTATACATGTAGTGTCCAACAGTATTTGGAGACATCTAGGTCATTGGTCAAGTTTTGAATCTGATATCCTGGGGGTAAATCACAGTAGAGTGATAAGTCTAACCAGGTCAAATGTCTGTAAGGTTCAACAGCCAGAGGGAGCCTTCAGCCTGAACAACTTTTCATCAACACATGTACATGCAGACTTTTAACATACACTGACTATTAAGCCCTAAATATATAGGCCTACAGCTGTAGTAATCATAAAATGGAACAATTGTTTGCCAGTTTTTACTTTTAACTCTTATCTCAAGTAACTAGACCGATTCACTCTTTAATCAGTGGACTCGATCCTTTGAAATACCTGGAATGATTATAAGTCAAAAAAGAAACTTGCCAAATAAATATCAGAAGGCCTAATATTAATTGTATCTCGACTTCTTTTGGGAAAAAATGAAGCCTTAACTTCATCTTCGTTTTGATAATTCGGTAACATCATTAACAAACCAATCATCAGCTAAATCATGAACCTGCCTAACTTTCTCTAGTACACATGGAAGTACTGGTAGAAACAAAAATATCATTGATTGTCCGTCACTGGCGAGATATGAGAATAGGAAATCGCTAGACATATTTAGATCATACATACTGCTGGAGAACTATGATTATCGTCTTCTAAACCACGTGAACTAGTTAATACCAATTTGAAAGTGTCAAAATTACCGGTACTGAGGGGGGCTAATTTAAGTATGGGAGCAAACAGCATCAGTCTACATGTAGGTGAAAAAATCTATGTATGCCGGGTGATTTTGAGCGCTGAATTTGTTTGCGGTTTTATCATCTTCCTGGTTTATTTTTTTGAACCGAATGTTTTTCTCCTGAGACAATAATTTGCCAGGCTTTCGATTTTTTTCAATTTTCAGAATGACTTTCGAGATAATTCGGGTAAGATGACGTAGAATCTTGAAAGGTGACAGCTCTTAAAATATCTTAATGTTGAACGATATCACTAGAATACAGTATCCACTAGCTTTGTGCTGTATTATATTCTGATTTCATATTGAACCAACTTTCCAATTCAGCACTGACAGTAACTAATAGTGAATGAAGAGATGGATATACCGGTACTTCGGCACTCCATCGTACTGTGAGTATAATAGGCTGACATCACTCATGCAGCAAGTATATAAAGTTTTATCCAAGGCTATGGGAATTATAATCCTCAAGTGTCAATTAAGGTTATTAGTCAGTGTTGCTGCTTTTGACGCCTTATATGTCATCGTCTGGAAAAGAAAGCGAATTGTTGACACACACAAATGAGGTAAAAACATCTTACCATTGCTTGGTGATAATACAGCTCTGATGCATCACTGTTTATCAGTAGCATAATACAAAGCATCTTCCACTCTTGAGAGTTGCTCATTACCCTCATAAGTAGGGTGCACTGCCTTTGATGTATGGCATTAATACAGATTCCACATCTGAGGTATGGGCGGAGGTAATAATTGTCAGTGTCTTATATGGTTATGACTATATATTTCTCATCACAAAGATGAATGGTGGTTCTAAACTTGAGTATGTGTCATGTTTCTAAATTTATACCTTCATTTTGGTTGATTGTAGTTACTGTATTTAATTTTTAGCTGACTAACCCCGCTCTTCCATGCTAGTTTGTTCACTATGATTGAAACTGTTTTTCCCACAGAATCCAGATTTCATTTCTCTGGGATACAAATGTAGCTGCCCTTTCAAAATAATAATCTGTGTGCTGAATTCTTAACTGCATTGATTTTGATATCTATCTGTACATGGACCAAGCCAGCTGACCCCGCTCTGTGAGAGTGAAACTTATTTGACCTAAACCATGAAATGTTTGGCTATGCCACCCTGGCCAGGCAGGTTGTATGGGCTCAGCGTACAACTTGACCTATATCCTAAGTCTGCCTGTGAAGTTTAAATACACTGGTTTTAATTTGACATCCTCGCAAGCCAGTGTATCTGTGTTATAGTGGTGGATCGATACAATGGCTTGGTTAGTTACTCATACGAGTTCTGGATATAACTAGATCAATGGAATCCCTCTAAATAAACCGAATCAATGATCGCGCTAAGCTAGTTGCATGATTGCGCCAATCCGCTGCAAGGTAGGAGATGTGACAGGTTTGAATTTCATCGCGGGCCCAACTGCTTTGATGTCAAGTTGAAATCGACATCGGAAGTCAAAGCAAAAACCGCAGGCTTGGAATTACAAGCGTCTAGTCCGTCATTCATAATTCAGCCGTTGTCCGTTGGAGAATATCCGCGTCCATAATCCAAAGATCTATTCCATATTCCATATAACAGTATTAGCACCAAATTCAAAAAGACAATCATAGTATACATAAACATAGGCTTGTTTCCTGCAAGAGAGAAGCGGTCAACGGTTTTCAATGATGTCGGCAAGACATCATGATGTTCCAAAAATATCAAATCCGTATCGCTGATCAGTATTCTTAATCCATAATATTCGTTGTAAAGTCGTCATCTAAAGAATGATGTATCTCAGTCACGCTTTGATTGTGACTGTTCATATGAGTACCACGAGGATCTTGAAGTACATGGGTTCATACGGCCTCTAGCCCCGGGTTAAGCGGAATTAGACACAAGTTACGAAACGTAACGCCATAGATCTTGCACGCTACGCTCGTATTTTTGCTATCAGCATGCGATATGTATAATACCGACATCCTAATTCAAAACAAGCGCGGGGGGATGAAATGTACGAGATCGTATAATAGAGGCGTCGACCGAAGAACTCCTTCGAATCACCAAAAGGATTTACCTGGACTTGCGAAGATGGCATTGGAAATCAGCCCAAACATGAAGTACATGTAAGTTGTGATTCTTAAATGACTCATGGCAGATCTGTAAACCTAATAATCTTCTCTTGAAACCTTCTGGGTTATAAGGAGTCTCAGCCAAGGCTAAAAACCAGGTATGGAAAACTGATATGTTCTGATCTTCAATCTCGGTGTATACTATTTGTATAAAAATAATTTATGTTCCTTAATAACTTTTCATCTCTCTGCTCATAAAATGCTCCTATAAATAATCACGCAATTGCTGTGTTGAGCTTTATAACAAACAAGCGATATTAAAATATATATAAATGTAGACATATTATACATAACTATCACACGCTAAGGAAAAAGGGTTCTTCAAGGGTTCTTCACGAACATTGAGGGTTCTACCTAGAACCCTTTTGTACCAAAGGATTCTTAGTGAGTTTTGAGAGTTCTAGGTAGAACCCTTTCATCCTCGGTGATCAAATCCGGGCATTTTTGTTTTCGCTCCAACGATTTTGTCATGTGACCATCTCCCCGCCATCTTGAAGTCTCATTTTTGATCAGTCAGCGAGCGTTGCACGCTTCCCGAGTTTTCAGATTAATCCAGGAACAAGACTACATCAAACAGTCATCTATAGGTACGTATATCAATTTCGAAAGTTACAAACATCCTAAATAATGGCTATGGTGTGGTCAGCTGATCAGTAATTGGGGTTAATTTATAAATATAATTCCGAGAGTTTTGTGTGTGCTGGCTTGTAAAACATGCGTATCGGGACGCATGGATTCCATCTCTCAATATACGAATACCGTACGAACGTTTATTATTTTGTTCATATACCCCGCTCCTCCAACTTTCCAAACTGTTTTTTTTTATGAATGAGACCAAATATCCGCCTCAAACTACTGAAATAACAAGAAGAGATGAACAAAGAACTCGCGCCAGGCACAATAGGTATGGTGGATAGCGTACCGTGGCCAGCTGTGTGCCATGTGTCCAGTGACCCAAGCAGTATTGCCTGCTGCTTCCGCCTCGTGGCTGTCGATAAGTAATTCGATTCGGTTACACCGAGATTTAGATAACAGTTAACCGTTACAGCCCAATATATACAGTCACTATTTATTTTAGTGTTGATGTTTTCTTCAGCAGAGCTCTAGATCAGTAATAACAATTTGACTATGGAAATGTGATATATTTCTCATAGCCATAGGCCTACTTTTAGCACGTTTGCCTTCACTTTCTAATTTCAATATAATTTAACCATGCTAACTGCAAAATTACATTGTTAATTGATATTTTCCACTGTTAATTGAATTAGCTTAACCAGAGACCCTTTATTATAGGGTCTCTGGCTTAACATTTTAAATGCAGGTAAACAGCCAATCAGAACAAGCTGAGTGGCTAGCAGGTCCCCCGTTAAAAAGCTTGTCTGGAAATGGGCTTCTCACACACACGGGATATAATCACCATATATATTTTGTGTGATGGTAAATTGTTGCTAGGAGTGTGGTGTTGCTGATGTGAAGGAGATATAATTGTGAAGGACAATGTTGCAAATTGTCTATGGGAGAAAGGGGACAGGGTGATCGAGAAAGATCATCCGGTGGCATAGTTGTGCCGAAAAAAGAGTGACTTAATTCTGAGATCCCATCCATTCGCTAAGTTTGAAGTTAATCGGTTGAATTGTTCTTGAGATGTCGCGTTCACAACATGGTTGGGACGGACGGACGGAAGGATGGGCAGCATTTCCATGTCCCCCTCCTACTTACGTGGCGGGGGACAAACGTGCGGGGGACAAAAATGAATCTATTAATGTTGAAAAATGAGGTTCCAGGAAAAGTCTATGCCGTTAATGATACTTGAGTAATTCTTCTATGTAATTACAAGAATTGACGAGATAATTGGAAATTTAAGATATTCTTTATCATGTTTATTTTCAAATTACGTGATCATCATATCAATTTGTATATGATGCCAAGTTATGTGGATTAACTCAAAGATAATCATGGTAAATACATGTTACATTTGTTATTCATGCTATACAACTTTATTTATTATTGAGATGAGATCAAAAAGACAACGTTTTTAAGTAAACATTTTTGGAATTTTATTGAACATGCACTTTGGATATTCAGTAGTTATGCCCTTACATCGAATCAGTTTAGTAGCTTATAACTGCCATTGAATTTATTTATCAATTACGGTAATTTTCCTAATAATTCGCGATGCAGTGATGAAACTCGCAACTCCAAAAATTGGCTACTTTCGAATTATTTGTCCCGCTAATCCAGAAAAAAATGCTTGTGTTCGAATTATATGTTACGCTGATTTTCACGGAAGTTCCAAAATGGCGGACCGCTTCACCGTGATCGTTGTGATCTATTGATAACGGTGTATTCCCTTACCGAAATCTGCAGTTTGCGGCAAGGTTGCCGCAAGTTTGCGGCAAGCTGGCCGCAACCTGATCAGTGTGCCAGAACTGTTGGGTAGAGTATGCCGCTAGCGGCAGTCTCAATTGGTGATTCCACAGTGTGCCGGTACTGGCAAACAGTATGCGGAGAGTGCGCCAGAAGAAGATAAAAGTGTGCCGCTAGCGGCGCACAGTGCGCAGACAGTGTGCCAGAGCCAAACTGTGGGCCGCTAGCGGCGCACAGTGCGCCGAGAGTGTGCCGGAATCAGAGTATGCCGGCACACTCTGTATGGAATGAGCTGCACTGAAGATTTGTCAGCTGTTATTAGTTAACCCAGTTAACTTTTGACCCCTAACTTTCAATCTGGATAGGAAACTATCCAAACTGTACCAGTGTAGGAATACATCACAGAAGGAACTATACAAAATTAGTATACCACACTGTACCACATAGTTGAAGTTATAGTTATTAGGGAATGTTCTCAGAATGAACAATTAATTCCGAGACAAAATTTCATTGTAGGATTCTAATGTACCTAGTACTAACCTTTCCTATCATTGGACTACTTTTGGTGCACATGAATACATATGTAATTCGGTTCAGGACTTTCAAATCTGGCAGTTGGTGAGAATGGTGGGAGAATATGTTTGCAACCATGAGGAGTTGTTCCTGCTAACTTAGGCCTGCATTATACTATTTCCTGGTCATACATGATACAGATTTGTGTGGTAAGTCTGTTTGAATGCAAAGTAACAGTTTGATTATGGTTTAGGCCAGTCCAGTAATTTTGTAGACAATTTGTAGTTTTCTCTGCCATGTTGATCAGTGTGTTCTTTCATTCATTCATTGTCTGTTTAGATTTCATTGCATGACAGATCTTATGTACAACAGTTTGAGTGGAGTGATTTGTACCATTCATGTGGAGGTCAGGATGATGTCATTCTGACCACCACCATGAAAATATTGATAAACCCAGAAGTTATAGGAAGAGTGCGCCGGAAGGCTGCCGGAAGAGTGCGCGGTGAGGTTGCCGAAAGAGTGTGCGGTGAGGTTGCCGGAAGAGTGCGCGGTGAGGTTGCCGGAAGAGTGCGCGGTGAGGTTGCCGGAAGAGCGTGCCGGAAGGCTGCCGGAAGAGTGTGCCGGAAGGCTGCTGGAATACATAAGCAGTTTGCGGCCAGCTTGCCGCAATCTGTATAGTGTGCCGGAAAGCTCATTTGCATGTGAAAAACTCTGTTGCGGCAAGGTTGCCGCAAACTCTCCGGCACACTGTGTGCGGTGAGGTTGCCAAAAAGTTGCCGCAACCAGTGTGCCAGAAGAATATTATTTCGGTAAGGGTTATGTTTGATATCTCTATCATAGTTCATTTAAAAGACTCTGGGACCCAGGGCTCACGAAACCCAGTCGACAACTCGCCAAAAGGCGACTAAAACATGACAACTGGCGACTGAATTGTTCAGTTACTTACCCAATGTGTCGATTAAAAATAGAGTAAATCGCCAAAGTGGCGAGTGAATTTTTGTTACATGAAGTGTTTAGTCGCCAAAGTAATTTTGTGTTTAGTTTATCAGGCAGCGAAATCCGAGCAGGCCGAAAATGTACAGGAAATAATGACAGAGAATAATGCCGACGAAAAACAGACATGGAGAAATCCTATTCTATTTACAGACCGCACGTGGTCTGATGTAATATCTGGGATACCTCACCTAATTATATTTCGACTGGGCACGTGAAACCATGTGCAGGCTGGCATGGACGAGTCTATTTTGCGTGACACAATAAGATCATGTGCTCGCCCCAGAAAAGGTAATTTGCGACCCGCTGACTGTTCTCAGTCAACGAAATCATCATAGTAAAACTCAACGTAAACAAATAAACTTGGCGGGAATTTGCAAGGTCAAGAGTTGAAACGGCTTGTCCCATTCCAGTGCAAAGAAAATGAGACATATAACAAAAAATAAGGAAAAATTCACTTGACTTTCAGCGGCACGAACTCCGTGACGAAAACGGGAGTGTTCGACTTTATTGTTTCACGGGGATATTAAAAATGCTCCCGTTTTCGTTTTATTAGGATGGAGAAAGTCACGACAGTGGAAAAATCGGCCGTTTTCGAATTAAATTATTTTGGAAGGTGAATTATTAGGGAAATTACCGTAAGTATTTATTTATTTTTGGGGGAATTGCCACCCGTGTTGAAATAAATTTCGCTTGCGATAAAATTCATTCTCCACCCTAGTTGAAATATATCTCCTCCATTCAGTTGGAAATGAAATGCAGACGAGGGTGCAGATCTCAAATTTGATTTCCCTTTATTGTACTGTTTTTAGAGAGTGAAATAGATGCCCCCTCTTTCCAGGATGACTGAGAGGATGACAGACAGGCTTTTCCCAATAATTCGAAAACAATCTGTTTCTTGAGGCCTCAGAGTACTTGAAGAAGAATGATGCCATGCTAGATGGTAAAGTACCAGTGATTCTGAATCTGAAATGGTCTCTTTGGACCTATATTACTGCATTGAAAATTATACAAATAACCAATCTCACAAATTATGAAAAATATATTTTTCTACATGTACATAAATCAGAGCCCACGTAAGAAAACATAATTGTAAGAATTTGGAATAAAAGTTGGGTAAACATGGTAAAGTGCTTCAAGGACATGTACATACCCAACCCCAGATCCTATTTTATTTGAACAATATTGGACAGAAAGAATAATTTCAAATTATGTTTACTGTATCATAACCAATGTGAAACGACATTTATTATTCAAATCATTGCCAGGACCTCTAATGCTGACCCGTCTAATCCTGAACCAAAGCAGGAGAGACCTGGGCAGGAGAATCCAAGGACATATGGACTCTTGAGCTTCCCACCATTAGTGAAAATGGCTCTCCAATATGAAGGTGGACAGCTGAAGTGCTTCCGAGGGACTAAGATAATGACCATGCTGACTCAAGTTCTCTTTACCCTTACGGAAGAGCAGTATATACTTCTGTGGAAGTATACACTGCCACTATACTTCCACAGACCTCCCCTCTACTGCGGTCATACTTCTGAAACTCTGTGCACTTTCAGCTCTTTTCTTTATACTGCCACTATACTTCTGGCACTTACACTCTTGCTTTGTGTACTGCTGCTATACTTCTACAACTTGATCACATAAAATATAAATTCTATAATTCTGGTATACTGCCAATACTTTAGCAAATTTGAATACATCAGGTGTATACTGCTGTTATACTGCTACAACTTCAGCTGTTTCCTGTGTACACTGCTGTTATACTCCTACAACTTGTCCTTACCAAAAAAGGCTTTTGACTTGAAACTATACTGCTGCTATACTTCAGTGAGAGGAATGCTGGGATAGGAATTCCTCATTAATTTGAAAAATAGGTCAACTGAATTTCCCTCCAGTGAGCACACAGTTGCTGTGTATCGCACATGGAGAGCAGATCTATGCAGTATGCCTCTTTTCTCTGTACAGCTTTGTGCATGAACTGATGCATGTAAGTAGCATTAATATATTAGATGCCAATGGGAAGAATTCCTCTTTCATTACATTCCCCATATTTTTCCAATACTGTATATTTTTCAAACATACTGAGGCCAACATTATGGCATGTCTGATCTAAAATTTATCATGGTGAGAATATAGGGGGCGGTATCAGCCAGGGCAATCAGTTTAATTACACCCCAAAACATGTTTAGGCCTACCATGTTATAATACATCTCCATGTTATAATGTAGTAATATCCACCATTCATGTGTGTATGATACATGCATGTGTCAATTTTTCCTGAAGGAGGATGCTTGTAAATACCATTTTTATTTAGACCACACTTGGTATACGGGGCAATCTAAAACTGCTGCTATGCTTCAGCCTGTCTACTGCCACTATGATGCAGGCACACTTCCACTCTACTTCTACCATACTGGCCATATACTTCTGTCTATGCTGCTAGCCATCTTCCATTACACTGCCTCCATACTTCTGTGAAGGGTTACAGCAGCTTAATTAACATAATGTCAGCATACTGCAGTCATACTTCCACTATACTTCTACCATACTGCTACCATACTGGCCATATACTTCTGTCTATGCTGCCAGCCCTCATGAACACTGCCTCCATACTTCTGTGAAGGGTTACAGCAGCTTAATTAACATAATGTCAGCATACTGCAGTCATACTTCCACTATACTTCTACCATACTGCTACCATACTGGCCATATACTTCTGTCTATGCTGCCAGCCCTCTGCCATCACACTGCCTCCATACTTCTGTGAAGGGTTACAGCAGCTTAATTAACATAATGTCAGCATACTGCAGTCATACTTCCACTATACTTCTACCATACTGCTACCATACTGGCCATATACTTCTGTCTATGCTGCCAGCCCTCTGCCATAACACTGCCTCCATACTTCTGTGAAGGGTTACAGCAGCTTAATTAACATAATGTCAGCATACTGCCACCATAATTCTACCATACTTATGCAACACTTCTACAACTCACAAATTCAGTCTAACATACAACCAATTGTCTTGAGAAAAACAATCTCATGGAAGTATACTGGCAGTATATACTTCTGTCATACTGCCATTATACTTTCAGCTGCTACTGCCACTGTACTTCTATTCTACTGCGGGTATACTTCCATTTCGTAAGGGTAATCAGCTAAGTCAGATCATGAGATGACCACATTAGCCACAGCAAGATAAATGAATGGCTCAGATCTGATATCGTCATCCATAAATACTTTTTGTGTCTATTACAAATTAATTCTTCACTTATCAAGATCCTCGAGAATTTTATCAAAGCAACAATTAACTAACATGTGTAAGCTGGCATATGAAAATAGAAGGTACATGTCCACTTTAACTTTTTTGTTTGAAGTCTAGTACATACACGTGCGTGTGTAAAGCTGACACACACAACTTTTTAGCTAACATCTGTATCCCAAAAGTACATAATTATCTGCCTTAACATTTTGGTGTGAAGTCTAGCACATACACGTGAGTGTGTGGAGCTGACACACAGAGAACTTTCTAGCTAACATCTGTATCCCTAAAGTACATGTCTGCCTTAACATTTTTGTGTGAAGTCTAGCACATACACGTCAGTGTGTGAAGCTGACACACACAGAACTTTCTAGCTACATGTAGCTAACATCTGTATCCCAAAAGTACGTATATGCCTTAACATTTTTGTGTGAAGTCTAGCACATACATGCGAGTGTGTGAAGCTGACACACACAGAACTTTCTAGCTAACATCTGTATCCCAAAAGTACATGTCTGCCTTAACATTTTCTGTGTGAAGTCTAGCACATACACGTGAGTGTGAAGCTCATACACACAGAACTTTCTACCTAAAATCTCTATCCCAAAAGTACATGTCTGCCTTAACATTTTTGTGTGAAGTCTAGCAGATACACGTCAGTGTGTGAAGCTGACACACACAGAACTTTCTAGCTACATGTAGATAACATCTGTATCCCAAAAGTACGTATATGCCTTAACATTTTTGTGTGAAGTCTAGCACATACACGTCAGTGTGTGAAGCTGACACACACATAACTTTCTAGCTAACATCTGTATCCCAAAAAGTACATGTCTGCCGTAACATTTTCTGTGTGAAGTCTAGCACATACACGTGAGTGTGTGAAGCTGACACACACAGAACTTTCTAGCTAACATCTGTATCCCCAAAAGTACATGTCTGCCTTAACATTTTCTGTGTGAAATCTAGCACATACACGTGAGTGTGTGAAGCTGACACACACAGAACTTTCTAGCTAACATCTGTATCCCAAAAGTACATGTCTGCCATAACAACGTTTGTGTGAAGTCTAGCACATACACTTGAGTGTGTGAAGCTGACACACACATGACTTTCTAGCTAACATCTGTATCTCAAAAGTACATGTCTGCCTTAACATTTTCTTTGTGAAATCTAGCACATACGCTTGAGTGTGTGAAACTAACACGCATAGCTTTCTAGCTAACATCTGTATCTCAAAAGTACATGTCTGCCTTAACATTTTGTGTGTGAAGTCTAGCACATACGCTTGAGTGTGTGAAGCTGACACACGCATAACTTTCTAGCTAACATCTGTATCCCCAAAAGTACATGTCTGCCTTAACATTTTCTGTGTGAAGTCTAGCACATACACGTGAGTGTGTGAAGCTGACACACACAGAACTTTCTAGCTAACATCTGTATCCCAAAAGTACATGTCTGCCATAACAACGTTTGTGTGAATTCTAGCACATACACTTGAGTGTGTGAAGCTGACACACACATGACATTCTAGCTAACATCTGTATCTCAAAAGTACATGTCTGCCTTAACATTTTTTGTGTGAAATCTAGCACATACGCTTGAGTGTGTGAAGCTAACACGCATAGCTTTCTAGCTAACATCTGTATCTCCAAAAGTACATGTCTGCCTTAACATTTTCTGTGTGAAGTCTAGCACATACACTTGAGTGTGTGAAGCTGACACACACATGACTTTCTAGCTAACATCTGTATCCCAAAAGTACATGTCTGCTTTAACATTTTCTGTGTGAAGTCTAGCACATACACGTGAGTGTGTGAAGCTGACACACAGAACTTCCTAGCTAACTTCTGTATCCCAAAACTACAGGTCTGCCATAACAACGTTTGTGTGAAATCTAGCACATACACTTGAGTGTGTGAAGCTGACACACACATGACTTTCTAGCTAACATCTGTATCTCAAAAGTACATGTCTGCCTTAACATTTTCTGTGTGAAGTCTAGCACATACACGTGAGTGTGTGAAGCTGACACACACAGAACTTTCTAGCTAACATCTGTATCCCCAAAAGTACATGTCTGCCTTAACATTTTCTGTGTGAAGTCTAGCACATACACGTGAGTGTGTGAAGCTGACACACACAGAACTTTCTAGCTAACATCTGTATCCCAAAAGTACATGTC
>JAVTVY010031194.1:0-13167 GCA_036873755.1 Hanleya hanleyi
TATTTAGCGCGATCAATGTTATTACCATTCATACACAATAATACATCATGACTACAAGAAGACTAGTATTCGAGGATCCTAGAGACCATAGGGAGGTCATTACACATGAAGAGGATGGCGGTGTCACGATTATTACAAGCCTACAGCGAGTGCATCAACGTCATATTGCCGATACGTTGAGACGCCAAAGTGCACAACAAGACCAAGAGGTGACGGCGGCTATGGATGAAGATAATAATGATGATGATGACACGGACGAAGAAGAACTGCCCACCGTACAGTGGTTAAACTGTAACAGAAACTGTCACAAACCACCAGAAAATACAACGGCTACCCAAACGCCAATTATAACAACACCGGAAACAGAGATGCCAGCTACAACAGCACCACCTGAACAACAACAACAACAACAACAACAACAATACTCTTGCGCCGAGGTAACCCGCATGAACGAAGAGATGCTGCGCCTACACGACCAGGTGGCCAGCCAAAACGAACAGATGGACGAAATGAGAGAAGACATGAAGCAAATGGACAGAGTCAAGGTTCAACTACAAAAAGACCTGCATAAAGAACTAAGTAAAGCCAACTGCAGTGTGTGTACAAACGAGGAAACAGAGTATGCCCTATTTCCGTGCGGACATTTATGCGTATGCGAAGAATGCTGGGTGACACTAACGTGTACAGGGGATGAGTGCCACTGCAATGAAACCGACGAACAGCATTTTAAAATAAAGTGTCCCGTCTGCAGGAGGCAGGTGGCCGGAGTGAAGAAAATCTACCGCTCCTAAAAAACCAAGTGTAGTAACACTTTCCAACGGCCCTTTTCAGGGCCACCCCATTCCTTCGAAAGAGAAACTTCTAACTGAGCACAAAAAATATAACATCAGCTCCCCCACTAAATGAACACTAACACGCATTTTTTTAAAAAAATTTTGAAATTTTTTTTATTTAACACAATAGAATGAAACAAACATGTTTATCTGAATGTTTTCAACTTGAAAAATATGTTCAATATTTATACAACAACAACAACACTAACACAATAGAATGAACGTATTTACAACAGTGAAACTGGAAATATTGAATTTTAATATAATTATACGCTATCAATGGCGCTTCAATGAACGTATAGGAATAGAGTAAAATGTGTGAAAATGGCTTCATGAAAATGTTCAATAATTCGTCTTCACCACAGTGAAAAAGTGTTGAATTTTATAATAATACGCTATCAATGGCACTTCAATTAACGTGTAGGAATAAGGTCAATGTGTGAAAATGTTTTTTTCATGAAAAGGTTCAATAGTTCCGTTTTCACCACAATGATCAGCGCGTATTAGGGAACGGTACTACTGTCCAGTTACGCAACAAGACTTGCTTGAACTCCTCATCGTTTTTCCGTTCCTGGTGTACATAGATGTAGGTAGTAATCTCTTCACGTGGAATGGTAGGAGGGCAGGCAGCTTCCAATGCCACGGCAATTTGCTCCTCGGTCACAACCTGTAATGCTTCAGTGATCAGCGCGTATGAGGGTACACTAATGTCCATACACGTATGCATTATGGGACTGTTGTTGAAACACCCTGCACAGGCTTCCAGACGCAGTTGTCGAACGCGAGGCCTCACCAGAGCCATAACTGTGTCAATGTACTTCAGATAAATAGTGTGAGACACCTGGTAATCCAAAGCTTGACGAATTGCAGCTGTCACACTCTGCAACTTGCGCCACACCGGTATTTTCAAAGTGACACCCTGAGGACAAGGAGCAAGCTGTTGTGTATCGGCCGTCATTTTCCATTTACGGATATGCAGCAGCAGGTCGTCGTTGAAATAACCAACACTCACATAGATGTCTTCACCTAGAGAAAATTTCACTTCGTTACCCGCCTGTTCGCCAATCACCGCGTCCACGGCATAATAAACGGTCTCCAGTCTTTGCCAGCACTGCGAAGACAAGGCAATACGCCTAGGGCCTCTGTCCATATAGGCCAGTACATTAAAATGTACTTGTGCGTCTTTCACACTGACAGTCAAATTAGCTGAAAGCTGCCATATATCCGTGTGGGCCGACTCATAGGCCTGCTGGATTATGTTATTAATGGACTGCACAGACATAGGAAGTTGCACCATGGGGTCTTCTTCTTTTTCTTGTTCACCTGGCTCTTCTTCATTTTGCTCATCCATGGCCTCAGGCACTGGCTGGAGAACGGGTTCAGGTATTTCTAAAGGGATTTGTCGGGACCCTCGCTTGGCACGTGCACCGCGTTTGGCTGGTACACCACACTCTGGGTGCATGTCCGTACGTTTGGTAGCTGTACGCTGTTCGGTAGTATCCATAACTAAGATACCCTCTTCTACTACAACGGGAATTTCAAGTAGATCAGCCAATTCTACATTTTCCGTCTTCTTCAGTGCATGCACGAACGCTAGAAATGCATAGGGACCACGACGCACTAGAGCATCGAGCAGAGCTCCGTTTTGTCGTGAAGGAGTGTTCTCCGCCATGATATCTTCCACACCCTGTTTCAGCAGTATTTTATCAACCATAAGCACATCACATATTGCCCCCGCATGCCGCATCTCATCAACCAGGCGAACACGGTTCTTCTGAAGGATGACTCTGTCGGCTGAATTCATCTTGACTATGGGCTCAGGCTGGTGAAGAACTGCTACCGTGTAAAAGTCTGGTGAATTTGCACTGGTAAAATGGAAAAAAGTACACGCAGGATCCACAACTCATACAAAGTAGGCAAGCAGAATGACTGGCTGGCTGGACAGGCAGGCAGGCAGGCAGGCAGGCAAATCAGGTCAGTGGTGAAAAAACTTCCCAAAGTAATGCAATGATTATAACCCATTCACTAAAAATCACCTACTTTTATATGTTTTTCACCCCATTCCCGAACATTCACGAACACACTCCGACATCTCGCTTTACAACAGGGCCCACAACCACCATTTTCCTTTACAACAGGGACGACAACCACCATCTTGCTTTACAACAGCACCGACAACCGACATCTTGCTTTCCACCATGCCCGAACACGCCCGAACACACCCGAACACACACGAACAGCTCCGAACCACACCGAACACACCCGAACATCACCGAACCAAGCCGCCATCTTGCTTTACAACAGGGCCGACACCCACCCTCTTGCTTTACAACAGGGACCACACCTCAACCAATCAAATTCAACCTCACACTTACAATTCAACCAATCAAAAGACTCGTTACAAAACCAACCAGTTGTGACGTCATAGTTACATCCGGGTGAAATGTAGCTTTAGTTGCTCGCTACCTACTACTGACGTGCTGAAAATACTGTGGCATAAAGTTGGATTACAAGCGTCTATAGTCCCTCATTCACAATTCAGCCGTCGTCCATTAAAGAATATCCCCGTCCATAATCCAAAGACCTATTCCATATTCCATATAACAGTATTAGCTCATGAGGACCTCACCAGGACTCTTTTGCCAAATTACCCTGAATTACCCTGAATTTCAGTTACCCTGTGAGAGGGGATGTAATTCAGTGGGTTAGAGCCCAGGTCCTGCTGGGCCAAACATGTGGTGTCATAGACGACGCGCATCCGAGTTCCATCAGACAACTATATCATTCTCTACTTGCCTATAAGAGCTGTGGAGTATCCCGCCTGTTTACCAATTTCTGCGAATGTGGTTTCGTTTTGGGGGAGACCGGCGGAAGATGCCAGGTAAAGGAAAACAAGCATCCGAGCATACAGGGGCGACATTCCTGTGGAAAACAATATTTTGTCAGTTCAGAGTAGCATAAAAAAAATGACGTGGGTCAGAGTAGCATGAAACAAAATGACGTGGGATAGTGGGTATTTTTGGTGTTCCTGGAACACCGAATTAGACAGACAGGCGAGCTATGCAGCGTGCGATATTTTTTCTATCAGTAATCCACCCAGTCACCTTGTCAATGCCAGACCACACATGAAACTGCAGATTTAAACATCTCTGGTTATTTCTCACGGTATCGACCAAGCCCAATGTCGTTGGTATCGCCGATTTGATGATACAAGCAAAAGAGGAGAGTACACTTTATCCCACCTTATACAATAAATATACACCAAAGGCTATTGGTTGTGGTATCTTCCCACGAGGAAGACCGCTCTATTGGGCATACAGATTTTCTCCTATGGTGAGCGACATATAAGAACAATCCTGGCCGGATAGGGTACATCTCCGAAGGCACTGCTCGACTGGGTGTTCAATGTTCTACTGAGACGGACGTCAAGTGAGACTTATACTGCTCAGTTCCCACAAGGAAGGCCGCTCTAAACTTTTGACAGGTTATTCGAGATGTTAGGGCTATTACGCAATAACGTGAGGGAATTATGATACATTATAGGTCGCCGTCGAAAAATTCTTTCCAGAATCTACCGGCGTTTCTCCGGATTTGACTTACAGATCGAGCGACAAACGATCATGAATGAATATAGGTAATTCAAAAACACGAATTTATTCTTCGATGTACAGTTCTTCCAATGAAAATACAAACAAAAATACAAAAATCGTCTGAGACAAAATGTTAAACGTCTTCTCCCAAGTCAAGATGTTAAATGACAGGAGACATAGATGTTACTGTCTTTTGGGTCAATACGACTGCCGAGTTAAGATATTAAATGGCTGACTACATTGAATTTGCTGCAAGCGTTCATATCACGGAGTGAAAAACTACATCCTTTGTGATTTGTTCTAGTATACAACCAAGACATGGCGCTGAATATGATTCGTTAAAATTTAATGAATTCTAGTCATTTGAAGTTGTTATGAAATAAAGTTTGTGTGTACACTGCCTACAACAAAACAGACTAGGATATTTTAATGATTTGAACTCCGGGTCTGGTTATCGTTCAGCTCGTTAGTGTGATCGTAAACTCGAATGTATATGGTAATATGAACACTGCAGGCTGGTCAGATATAATGACCTCACATACGACATTTTAATGACTAACCGCTGAATATATTAGGAAAATACAATTTATTTATTATTCAAAATAGAGGGCACAAATCTGACATATTCTACCTGAAAATTGTTCAATAAATTTGATTTTACAATCGTAGAGAAATTAACTCCTTTTCGTTTCGTAGGAAAGTTAGAATATGTATGACGTCTCCCAAATTGTATCAGAATTTCACAAAATATGTTCTACTGAGATGGAAATATGAGAATGAACTTGCTTGGATACGATATCTACCTGTATGAAGGTCGCTCTACAGGGCGTACAGATGTTTTACTAGGATTGACACGTGAGAACGAACCTGATCTGATAGGGTATCTTCCCGTAAGGAAAGCTGCTCTACTGGGAGTACAGATGCTTGAGGCGGACATGTGTTGCGTCAGTTTAGCGCCCTCTCGTGCCAGTCGGTCCATATTTGGCGTCCGTAACGTCTTGTTTCCGAAACAGCCGATGTCTCCAATCCCCAAATCATCCGCCATGAAAAGAAGGATGTTTGGAGTAGTCTGTACGCTTGGTACACCCAACACCAGCAATACAATCAGTGTGACCGTCGGCAGTAGATTGGGTATCATTCTGGCTCAGACACTTTGCATCTGTAAATCTTAAGAAAATCGGTCTTTATTTCGTAATTGGAGACACCATTGGATATATTAATATACATGTAACCGTTATATCCCACATTTATTACGGTAGGCATCCGCGTTAATTTCTGCGTTAAATAGCGAACGACTTTATTCGCACGACAGTATTAGCACCAGTCTTGTAAGGGAGAGGCGGCCAACAGTTCTCGATGCTGCCATCAAGACGAAGATAACCCTATCATCAAATCCGTGACACTTACTGGTATTCCTTTCTCCTAGATACTCAGTAATATTTAAGAGTGAATATCCACAACATGAATACGATGACATCACACTTTTGTTTCCTTCTTGATGCAAGAAACTCGAGTTTTAGTGTAATTTGTATCTAATTCCGCATAACCCGGGTAGGGGCCGCATAAATAATATGTGAAATACATCTCCGTAGTGTTTATATGAACAGTCGCAATCAAAGCGTGACTTAGATACTCATCTGGCAGATTAATATGTTCACTCTATTTCTTTTTAGTCACACCAATATCTTTACATTCCTTTTCGGATACAACATGGCAATGTACTACACTCTACGAACATTGAATTGTGATATGGATTTGATGAACAGAATTTTAATTGATCGTGACCACTTCTATCTTTCAAGTAACTCCAGTTTACTTTTTATCTTTTGGTTATGTTAATTTAGGTATTAAGATTATTACTGAAACAAATCTTTAGATTATCGACCTTTGGAAAATCTGAATTACAAGCGTCTGGTCCATCATTCGTAATTCAGCCGTCGTCCATTAAAGAATATCCGCGTCCGTGATCCAAAGACTTTTTCCATATTCCATATAACAGCATTAGCACCAAATTCAAAAAGATAATCATAGTATACATAAACATAGGCTAGTTTCCTACGAGAGAGAAAGCGGTTAACAGTTTTCAATGATGCCGGCAAGACATCATGATGTTCCAAAATTATCAAATCCGTATCGCTGATCAGTAGTCTTAATCCATATGATATTCGTTGTAAAGTCATCATCTAGAGAATGATGTATCTCAGTCACCCTTTGATTGTGACTGCTCATATGAGCACCATGAGTATCTTGAAGTACATGGGTTTATACGGCCCCTAACCCAGAGTTAAGCGGAATTAGACACAAGTTACTATACGTAAAGCCAAAGATTTTTGCACGCTACGCTCGTATTTTGCTATCAGCGTGCGATATCTTTCGCCGAGAAACTTTAGCGTGAAGGCCCTTGGTGGTGTAGCCCTGTTTAACAAATGTCTCCCTTTAATGGATCAGTGTGCGATATGTACCGCCAAATTTGAGAAACTGAGTGGAGGCACTTGGTAGTAATAATGCTTTGTGATGTTGATTAAATTCGTCACATTTAACACAGGATCTAGCAAATGCTACTAAGCTAGATATGTATACGTCATATGCAGATCTCCCTGGAATACTACTGTCTCTTTTGTCATACAGACGACGAGAGAGATGGCCCGCTTCATTCTTATAGAGATATAGGTCTGAATGTGATGTGCCGGTAGGGCTATCTGTAGTTTCCTTCAAATCCAGTGAAGGTGGATATATATCCTCCACTGCGTCATTTATATAGCGATTAACCACAGCGAGAAGATCGTCTATATAGCGTTTGGTGAATGAGAAGAAACGGGCTTTGAATTGGTCGGTTTTTTCAAAGCGCCTGCATATAGTCATATTTATAAGAGTACAGATATAGGCCAGCCAACAGGGTTGCACAATTAGTACCCATTGAAATACCTATATGCTGTTGATATATTGTGTTGCCAAATTTCACATAGATATTTTTAATAGACGACGGCTGCGCAATGAATGACGGATTTAACGCATTCATTTATACTTCTCAAAAAAAAAATCTTGGCATTTTGTGTTAATAGTGTCATGTGGATAGGGTATAATTATGCACCTCTTTTGGTTGATTTATATTTGTTCTCTTATGAATACGACTGAATGCACTAACTGATAACCACCGACAATTTGAAAGCCCGTGCCTTGTCATTCACCAAACGCTATATAGACGATCTTCTCGGTGTTGATAATCGCTATATTAATGAGGCAGTGAAGGATATCTATCCACCTTCACTAAATTTGAAGGAAACAACATATGAAGTAAGCCTTCTCTTTCGTCGACTTTCTGATAAGCGAGATGATTACAATTTGGAGATGTAAATTAACCCTTTCCGGGAAGCAATATTGCAAGGGGATTTGCAAATGGCGTTTAGATATCTCGCCTCGTAGCATTTGCTAGATCCTGTGCGAAATTTGGCTATTTTAATCAACGTCACGAGACATTATTGGAGACACTTGTAAAACAGGGCTACACCACCAAGGGCCTTCACGCTACACTGCGAAAAATATTGTGTTGTTTTAACACAATTTTGTGCTAAAATGGCTTCAACACAAAGTGTTTTGTGTTAAAATCAACATGGTTTTGTGTTAAACTTCATATATCAACATAAAATTGTGTTGAGTTCAATGCAAGTTAGTGTTGATTCTAACACAATTTGTGTTATTTTCAACACAATTCTGGTGCCTAAATGGCTTCAACACATATTTTTTCGCAGTGTAAACTTTCTCGGCGAAACATATCGCACGCTGATAGGAAAATGCGAGCGTAAAGTGCAAAATCTTTGGTGTTACGTCTAGTAACTTGCGTTTAATTCCACGTAACCCGAGGTTGGGACCGTATGAACCCCGTGCATTTCAAGATCTTCATGGCCTTCACATGAACATCATAATCAAAGCTCTATATAACCTAATCACATACTAAATAAGGATACAAGGCATGGGGAGATTTGATGGGAAGAAATTGATTTCATGCAATTCCATTGGTTTAAAATCTCCAGTGGTCAGTCAATTACATGAAGTAGCGTAACTCTCCGCATTTCAGTTGAGACCGTCATATTCGAGGCAACACTGAGGATGCTGAAGAAAAGCCCACATGCAGAACGGAAGTGACTAGCCAAAGCAAGCGTATATGACTCCGTCGAAAACAAATGCATCTCATTACGTAAGAAGCTGTGTATACGCTCTTATTATATAACATCCTTGTAAAATACTGTGGACTGTAAATTGTATACTATACGGTAGCTATTGTGGAGTACCTTGACCTAATACTGAAAAAGATTAAGTAAGATTAAACCTCGTTCTAGTTCCTACCTTATATGACATCGGTTATTACACGGATGTGCTTCATTTTTAACCCTATCTGGCCTGCGGTTCACAATCTCACGGGAGAATATTTGTATTAAACTTTGTTCGACGATGTTTCAGTCTAGATCCACAAGAAAATGAAACGTTATTACATTATATCGCCAACCGATTTTTTGGGGGAGCATATTTTCCCTGATTTTATTTTTTTCACAGAATTATTTTCGTTTGAACTAAATTACTGTTCTACCACTTCAGGCAAGAAAACGCACACAATCTGGCGACAGAGGATCTCGAAAATACTTTAAAATAGTATAGACGCATGTCTCCCACATTTTACGAACTATTATCTTCACTCAAATGGTCTTGTATAGCACAAGCTTTTGATTGGAAAACAACACATTTGTTGTTAAAACAGCGCAATCGTTCTTTTGTAGCAAATTGAATACCAATTGTATTCCATTGATATATGTAACCGTTCTGTTGATTAACTTACCAATCTTAGTACAATACAAAACTTCACGAACTGTTCGCCTCTCGTACTTTATATTGAACCCGGATGGAGTGTGTTTCCAGTGTGGTATAAACAAGGAACTATAACCCGGTCAGTGGTTTGCTTTCTCTCGTGGACATGAATTCCTAGCTCCAACATCGGCACCAACTATAGTAGGCGACGTAAAAGTGGGTATAAATATCTATGCAATAAAAAAAACCCACCAAAATCCTTGAACATATAGAACAGGTCAGTATAGATCTGTTTTTCTGAGGCCACCACAAAAAGGTGAAAATATAGATCGATGGAACGGGCTATGATACTGTACACTACACATCATCGTGCGCAAACACCTACTACCAGTCGCTCAACTGCATGTACGAGCTGTCCTCTCTTTTGAACTGTGGCGTATACAACACAGGGCTATTCTATGGATAACAACTTCTTTATTGTTGTGGAGCTGACGTTTCGTTAGAAATACTTCCAACTTTTTCAAAGCTAATGAACGACATTGATTGAAATTGTAGTTTAAGGGCAGCTTCCCATACGGATTTCGCGGCCCATCAACTCAATGTTTTATTTTAATTTCACGTTACATTCTTAGTTCATTTAAGATGTTTACAAGCGCTGTATTTTACAATAAAGACATAAATAAATAAAAATAAATAACTAAATAAATAACAAGGTGAGAGCGGAGGGAGTTTAAATAGAAGAACAGAATTGAATATGTACACGTTGGTCAGTCAGTTTTGATTAGGTTATACTGGTAAATATGTGCTTATTATACATTGTAATTGCGTGGGTGATTCCTTTGTCTTTGTATCCCTTCATACACACAAAGCCGTCCAGAAAAAAAACTGGGAGAACCATAGGCGGGTTCTTCCAGAAATCTGTGCCTGTAACAGTGCTTGGAGTGCATATCAGTGTACAGGATGGCAGGCTGCGTCCTATATTGCTTGAAAGTCAAAGGGTCATATTCTGCATTAAACAATCGTGAGTTCAGTGGCATCTAGCGCGTGGCGCGTTTGGTCCTGTGGAGAGTTGATTTTGTCAGTTCAGGACGTCTTTCCAATCATAACGACATACCAAAAATATACTGGACTCCCAAAATGCATAAATCATCATACAAAGCTAGATTCATAGCTGGTTCTAGAAGCTGCACCACCAAGCTTCTTTCAACCCTATTGACGAGGGCCCTTCAGGAGGTAAAAGCATTTTGGGAAAGGTATTACGCCACAATTTCTAAGAACTCTGGCGTTGAATGCATGTGGATATTGAAAAACTCAAAATGTCTTACGGAAGAACTTGATGCTAAAGGTCACATACCGTACAGACATGTATCCACATGGGATTTCTCGACTCTCTATACTACAATCCCTCATCAGGACCTTATTGACCGTATAAGTTCATTAATAGTATCTGTGTTCAAGAAAACTGATCGTAGATATATTAATGTCGGAAGCCATAAAGCATTCTTTAGCTCGACTACATACAAGAGATATCATTCATGGGATGTTTCTTTGTTTATAGAGTTGCTTGAATTTCTCATTAAAAATATCTATGTGAAATTTGGCAACACAATATATCAGCAGCATATAGGTATTCCAATGGGTACTAATTGTGCACCCCTGTTGGCTGACCTGTATCTGTTCTCTTATGAATATGACTATATGCAGGCGCTTTCAAAAACCGATCCATTCAAAGCCCGTTCCTTCTCATTCACCAAACGCTATATAGACGACCGTCTCGCTGCGGATAATCGCTATATAAATGACGCAGTGAAGGATATATAGCCACCTGTACTGGATTTGAAGGAAACTACAAATAGCCCTACAGGCACATCTTATTTAGATCTCTATCTCTATAAAATTGAAGCGGCCATTCTCTCTCTCATCGACTTTATGACAAAAGAGATGATTACAGTTTCGACATCGTAAACTATCCCTTTCTGGATAGTAATATTCCAGTGGGACCTGCATATGGCGTATACATATCTCGCTTAGTAGCATTTGTTAGATCCTGTGTTAAATGTGATGATTTTAATCAACGTCACAAAACATTGTTGCAGAAACTTATAAAACAGGGCTATTCCACCAAGCGCCTCCACTCAAAGTTTCTCAAATTTGGCGATACATATCGCATGCTGATAGCAAAATACGAACGTAGCGTGCAAGATTTGTGGCGCTACGTTTCGTAACTTGTGTCTGGTTCCGCTTGACCCGGGGCTGGGGGCCGTGTGAGCCCATGTACTTCAGGATCCTCGTGGTACTCATGTGGACAGTCACAATCAAAGCGTGGCTGAGATACATCATTCTTTGGATGACGACTTTGCAGCGGGTGTTGTGGATTAAGAATACTGATCGGCGATACGGATTTGATATTTTTGGAACATCATGATGTCTTGCCGGCATCATTGAAAACTGTTGACCGCTTCTCTCTTGCAGGAAACAAGCCTATGTTTTTGTATACTATGATTGTCTTTTTGAATTTGGTGCTAATACTGTTATATGGAAAATGGAATAGGTCTTTGGATTATGGACGCGGATATTCTCTAATGGACGACGGCTGGATTATGAATCACGGACTAGACGCTTGTAATTTTAACCTGTGTATGCCTGGATTCTGCTGGTGGACAAATTGTCCCCGAGGCCGGGCCCCTGCACACCCAACACTCATAATGAATACAATACAAAGAAATAATATTAAGACAGACCCGAGGAACCTTAGTGCAGGTTTCTCGGCCGAGTCTCTAATGGTTCGAAATGCACTAAGACCTTTTTCAATCCAAATGGCAGATATATTTCTGACAGCAAAGCAAGGCCACGACATCAAACCTTGTAATATTGCGCTTGATGATTGTTTAGCACCGAATTCTACATGTAATAATTTCAAAATTTCTAAGTGTGGACATCGTGGATGTCTCACGTGTCCACTCTTTAATACGTCAGCTTCATTTGGTTCCGCGTTAACTGGTAACTCATATTCTGTTAACTCGTATGTTGATCTTAGTTGGTCTACTACAAACTGTATTTATTTAGTTTCCTGTAAGAAGTGTGGTCAACAGTATGTTGGCAAGACCACCCAAAGACTCCATCTTAGAGTGAACGGTCACAGAAAATCCGTTAGGAAAAAGCAATTGCTTATAGGTAGACATTTTCTGGACCCGACCATGGCTGGGATAACTTTAGTATTCAGATCATAGACGTCGTCTATCCATCTACTAAGGATTCCCCCTTTGGATTTGAGAGAAAAATCCGAGAGCGGGAATTATTCTGGATGCTAGAACTTGGGTCATTGTTTCCGTTTGGTTTAAATGATAATGTCAGTGGGTTCGGCAATGCTACAAACCGCCGTTCAAATATGTCCAACATTACCCAACTATTTAAACCTCATCAACGGAGACAACGCAGCCATGGTTGGCGAACGTTTAATAGTTCGATGATTCACGATCATATCACTTTAAATTACTTAGTGGGTTTAACTAACGCACCCAATAGTATACATAGCTTACGTACAGTTCTGTATGCTTTACCTCTGAGAGCTTTAAATCAAATAGCCAGAGATATACAACAATCTGCGTCTTCAGGAAATATAATACCATCAAAAATCAGTAAAGTATGTCAAGATATAGCGTATTTTCGGTAGTATCGTCCAGTGAACATAATCGAAACATCTCAAGATCCGCTTTTCTTGAAACTCAACTACTTGGATAAAGGACTGGACATCATTAATTTACCTCGAATCCTGAATGATCCAGAGGTACGCAACGCTGTACCAAACTATTTCAAGTTCACAGAACCTCCTTGCATTTCATATAAGTATACTAAATCTATAGCCACCAAAATATTCAATTACCCCAATGCTGTCAAGGAGTTTGACTGGAACTTATACACGTCAGGAGGCTATAGTTGTGATT
>JAVTVY010031195.1:0-13027 GCA_036873755.1 Hanleya hanleyi
GCGCTATCGAAACCCCTCGGCTCTGAACCCCAGCTATTATAATGTAAGGGTGTCTCTACCAATTGATTGGCTTGTGGGAAGAAATATTTACCCCTGGTATTGTAAGTGTACTTTCTTTGAAAAAAAAAAAAAGTTTTCCTCCCCTTAAATTAATTTGTTTCTGGAATAAATGCATACACTATAGATATACGTTTGTCATATCTTGGTAAACACAACTAAAATTGCTGAAATGGAAATCATTAGAAGAGAGCCAAATTTGGGGAAACATTTAAGCAGTGGGAATATAAAATGACGTGTGGCAACTAAAAAGTGTTGTTAGGTTAGGTTGTTAGCAAAACAAAAAAGTAAAACTACAAATCATGTTGTGAATAAATTTTGTTTATTATAATTACTGATAAAAAAAACTTGTTAGTGGAACAAGATGAGTGAATCATATTAGTAGAATAAGATCAATCAGGTGGGGGAATGGTTAGCAGTCCATTTTTGGGGAGGGATGAATAACTGTTAATGGAACTTTAATGGAAAAAGATCAATAACTTCAATGAACGAACTGTTTACGCACCTTTTGTGGGAGATATTTAATTGAATGCGACACTCTGCAAAATACTTTCTGACATGACTCATTTTCGATAGGCATCTAGTGTCATTTTCAAAACAGATTTGCAGGCATTCTTCGCATTGTGTAAGAGAATAAATCAATAAATCAGTCATCCAATCAATAAATAAATGTGATAGTATACAAACATGATATAGAAATTATATGCAAACTTAGGGACGGTATCCAACCAGCGTTTGCTGTTGAGACGTTTTAAACGATGGAAAAAAACGCTCAGCTACTACACCCATCGTTTGCACCATCGTTTTTTTTGTGTAGCAAACGATCAAAAAAACCATCACCGGAGACGGCCGAAGGTACCGCTGTCGTTCGGAAGAAAACGACGTCGTTTGGAAGACACTGACAAAAGACGATCGCACGTGTTAAGCTGCGCATAAATACACACTGGGTGAACAGGCCGTGCCTTAGCTCTCAACTGCGCACATGTGTAACAAAATATAGCGCTATCAGCGAATGTGAAAACGGGTTTAACACAGGGGAAATAAATTACACTTTAATCGCCTTCCGCGTTTGTTTTAAAGGTTTGATTACGAGAAGTTGCTGTTTGTGTGCAAAAATTTTCTATGAAAATGACAACCATCTAGCTGTGATAATGGAAGTGTCACGTACGCAAATAAAACTGAATGGTTTAATAACACCCTCCCCATGTATGCACGGTGTAAAAAATTTCTTTGAATAGGCCGGAAAAGTTAATCAACAGATAACTCTGCCGATATCTTACTGATCTGAATTATGTTCAGCTATTATTTAACTTAAAGAAATACCCGTTTCAAAAATATTTAGGTTGATAAATATTTCCTGGTTATTCAGGGCGATACGGAAGTCTACCGTGGAAAAATGGTGTTGATTCGCCTGGAAATTTTCGCGATAATGCCGACACTAGGTTTTGATCCCTTTCCTTGAAAACGCATGGATGCAATAGAAATCTGAATAAATATTTTTCATCGCGAGTATTATGGGACCATGAAACTATTATATGATTTTTGTATCTTCAGCGGTTTTCTTGTAATGTTTACCGGAAAACGTGTAACACGATTTGCGGGGAATTCCACTGAAATTCGCCCACTTCAGAGCACGTTTTAATACCTCACGGGCAAATCGTGTTACACTTTTCCCAATAAATATAACATGAAAAGAGCTGAAGAGACAGAAATGATCCTATAATACTCGAGATAAAAAATGTATTTAAATATTTTATTTTATGAATGCGTTTTCAAGGAAATTGATAAAAAAAAAACTAATGTCGGTATATCGCCGAAAATTCTCAGCAAATCGACCCTGTTTCACGTTAAATAAACCAAAAAATGGAAAGGTTCCTAATATGTTATTTGGCCTGTGTACTGTATTGCAGTCCATAGGGAAAATCAACACGCGCGTTTAGCTTTAATATTTTAGAAATATCGCAATTTATTCTACGGGTCTGTCTGAAAAAAAACCCCAGCTTGTGTACGGTCAAGGAGCACACGCGTACACGCACGTGGCCTTCCATTTCGACTGCGGTTTATCCCCAGCATAGAAAAGTCGACACAGGACTGCTCCCGCATGGCGGGAAAATAAAGACCGGTTTAGAACACGTGTCTGTCGAAACGTTCATGGCGATATACCAGATCAGAGAGGAAAACGCTATATTCACGATCCTTCAATTCACAAGTCGAATACATTAAACTTATCCAGAAAGTTTCTAGAGCTATACTTTGATGGGTGCCATGAAAAAGAATTGTCACGGGAGAATATTTGGTGACCCTGATATTTGAACATCGCTACTTGAGAGAAAGTGGAGGTGTGAATTTCCATTGAGTCTTCATTCAAGCATTTTTAATGTTTTAGATTGAAGGGAATTTCTCGGCAATGCGCTGAGACAGATGTATTTTTTGACAACCAATCTTTTATTTGAGACTTTATCGAAACAGATCCAAATATTTGATTATCGGTGTTTTATTTATTATGGTCAACTTAACGCACTTTTATTCTACATTGCAGGTTTGTTTGCTCCATGGACATATTGAAACTAGAGGAATGACCGCCTTTTCTCCGGATAATATTATTCGCATATCCACATATTTCTTCGTTATGTTTATGTTTTGTTGTAAGATTCTAACCAATAAACATATGATTGTGCAAGGAAGTCCCATATCCCTATCCAGCAGGACTATACGTGGAAGAAACTAATTTCCGGTGAGCATATAGGTAAGAATCCTGCTTGATTAGTAAACAATATTGCCAAGCTGTCAATTTATTGTCTAGCCATAATAATAGTAAAGTGATCAGCTTTTTTGTCTGTTCTATTGGTCTACACACAGCTTGACTTTCGAGCCACGAAGGACGCAAGAGTTACTTCCGGAGGCGGCATCCACGGGCATTTGCTTTATTACTACCATAATTCAAATAAATGGACGTTCACGGGAAGTATCGCTGAAGGGATTGTTCATTTCAAAGACATTATTAAATAAAAGGCAACAAGTGTCTTTGATTTTATACTTTTTGTTTATTCACAGTTGCACATTTCCGGGACAGTTTTAATTGATCACTCCGGGCTCTAAATAAGCCATGCAGTTTTGTTCCATGAAAAATATATTTAAGTGCATTTCTGGAAGGTTGGACATATATGATCTCATCTTTAGTACTATACACATCGTCTTTCACATCCAGCTTATTTGTTTCTCACCACAGCCGATACTTCATTCACTATGGAACAACATACAGGAAATCAAGGTAAGTTCACATAAATTTTATTACTGATCGTATGCATTGCATTGTTGGAATAAAATATTGTTTAAACCAATAACAAAGAGAGATCAACAAATATGCGCTATGAAGAGTAATAAATGACATGTGAGAAATTGAGGAATTAACACGGTGGGATACAGCCCATAGCAAATTAAGAAGTAATAAACAATGGTTATTTTGATTACCCATTCGAATCCCAACGGCGAAACAAGACTAGTTAATTCTTGTTAATTACATACACGATCTCTCATAACTGGATCGACGATACCAAGTGACAAAATAATCTCTCTGTATGAAAATGTCATGCGGCGTTGCTCTAAAAGTTGTAAATGTACAACCACGGGTATCCGACTTCTATCCAAATTACAAACTTCAGATGAATAGAGTACTCATCACGTATAGATATTTGCAGATGTAACTTTAAAAGCTTACCAAACAAGGCGCGCTTCAAAAGCGCAAATTGAACAAAAACAAAATTATGAGTTACACCATTAGAAAACCGTTATCTATGGTGAATGTCTTGTAAATTTCTGCGTTTACGCATCGTCCTGAAAGAGAAAAAATATACGCATTAGATTCTAATGTTTCACTCGACATTTATCTGTAATCAAACGTAATAATAATTGTTAAAGTAAAACTATGATCATCTCATTCCAAAAATTACAAATATTGTCCATAAAACAAATAAACGACTACCAGGTGTTAATTTTTGTTGACAAATTTTTCAATCATACAGACCTAATTCCAAACACTTTCAGATCATATTTTTCAAAATTATCTGTTGTCCACAGGTACCCAACTAGACAGGCTAAATTAAATTTATATCGCGATTTTTACTACTCTGACTTATAGTACTAAAATAAAGGGTCCCAAAATATGGAACAATTTACCCTCTCAGTTAAAATTTCACGTTTCGCTCTCATTATTCAAATCGAGGATATAATCGTATTTATTCCTGGAACATAATTAGACATCTATTCTGTTTGCCGTCTGTGGAAGTTGGAAATTAAATTTGTGTTTTTGTCTCACTATGATAGAGTTTACCGCATATTATCATCTTTGTAAATATAATAATTATTTTGGGATAAAACAAACCCCTCGGGGTTTTCATCCCGCCACTATTATATTTTGTTTACTAAACATTGAAAATAAAAATTGGTGAAATAAAAATTGGTGAAATAAAAATCAAATCAAATCAAATGGTAATCTAGAACTGACTTTTTTGAAGCCGCCTTCCAAAATGCACAAAGCCCGTATTCTGCAAAATACATAAGATTCGAATCGCACGTTCATAAAACGATATCATGGTTCCATAATATTTTGTTTATTAACGAATTACACCGTAACCGATTCTAAGATATAGTCAAGCAGCACACGTATAGCAAAAATCTGGAGAAAAAAACAACATTAATTTGTGTTCCGTTCTCATAATCCGTTTTTCACGGCCTCAAGCGACACAGCCGTTGTTGTTGTTTTTGCGTCTGTAAAGCGGGACTACTTTCGAGCCGATCGTTTGCCAGGAGACTTTCAATCGTTTGCTAGAAAACGTCTGCACCTTTGTTCGAGGTGTGAAAAGACGACCGGCACCCTTACCGTAGGTTGCCGGAGATTTCCGGCGATCGTCTTTATCTGACCGGCGTTTTTTAAAAAACGATCAACTCATACACCCATCGTTTGCATCGACGTTTTTTTTTCATCGTTTAAAACGTCTAGCAAACGAACGTTGGACGGATACGGTCCCTTAACATAGGAATTAGTGGATTTTATTAGACAAGGGGCATAACTCTGCAAAATACTTTCTGACACGACTCATTTTCGATAGGCATCTAGTTCAGGTCAAGAGAAACAACTGTATCACGTTAGGATGTTGTATATGGAACGGTTCTGAAATTATCACAATAACAAATCATAAATGAATTTTTATTTGTAAAAAGGGGCATAACTCTGCAAAATATTGTCCGAGATGACTCATTTTCGATAGGCTTCTGATTTACGTGAAGATAAATAGATGTAACAAGTTTGGTTGCCATGCATGAAACGGTTCTGTAGATATCGCGGTAACGGACGGACGGACAGCCGTACATGATGACGACAATACCCCTAGGCCAAAGTTGGCCGAGGGGTAAAAAACCACAACAGATAGTCCGATTCCGTTTCTTAACAGGTCCGACTTTTGCATGCACCGGACTACCGCGCAAGGATTGATGCGCAACCAGAAGTAAATTGGCGCAGGAAATGTTGACAGAAGACCAAAGATCGGCTTTAAATAAATTTTCAATGGATTATTTCTCGGATTGTCTGTTCCTTCAGATAGATCTAGACTTCTGAAAGGTATTTACAAAATTGATCGCATTTTATCGTTTTTGCTAGATGAAATCGTACTTCCTGCATGCGACAGGTAGATTTTTTTGCAACTTGTCGCGGCAGGCGCTTCCTTGTTCTGCAGAATTTTTTGCAGCAAAAAATACCAAATAATTAAAACAATGGGTAATTATTGTTACGACAAAAAAACAAGCGGGCGGGTCATGAGAAGCTAAAGATTAATTAACAGAGGCCTAATGTTGATAGGATTATTTGACTGAATTATGAACTGTTTGATTAACCCTCCATATTATTTATTTTTATGGGGAAAACAAGGCTTCGTTCTCAGCAAGAGTGATAGCTCACAGGTCTGCGCACAAACACTCGCGTAATTCATGTCTGTAGAGTGATTTTTAGCTCACGTAAACTGTCACATTTTATATTGTATTATATTGAAACCACTCACTTGACTTTCAGATACCGTATGTATACTTAATATTTTGATGTGAGCTATTTTTAGCTCGCGCACTAATTTTAAACACGAAGCCCTGGGCCCGGGGAAATGTCCACTGCTAGTAATTTTGATAAAACTTAACAGTTTATCGTATACATGTGAGGAAACTTTGTGCGCATTTTCAAAGTATGATTTAATAGCTGGCCTGCTAAAGTAACCAGGATCTCCAGTCAAAATTTAATATACAAAATTGTCATGAACACTGAAATTAATGGTGGAAATGGCAAAGTCCAATTCCTCAATTCAATTTGACAAATATTAATATTTCATTCCACAAATAGCAGGTGCCTAATAAGGCTGCAAAGTTACAAGAACATGCAGTCAAAACCCTGGTTGATTAGCAAGATTATACTGTCCAGAGTGTCAGTGATACACCATTGTATGTAATTGGCAAAAATGGCAAAGTCCAATTCTTCATAATCATAATACTTAAGAATTCCTCTCAATAATACTTGTAGCAGGTGCACATGTATCTTCGGAACATCCAGCTGGGGTTTCTTTCAACTTTGCTATTTCAACAAGCAGCCAGAGGATGCTAGGTACCCCGCCGAAATGGCAGCAATATTTTCAAGCATTGCTGGTCTCAGGGGATATACATAAGGGAGGCAACTGCTACTTTATAGGCATAGGAAGCGGAAGGATCTTTCCACTTCCCCAAGTGTTGAGATCAACTCAGAACGCCTGACTGAACATTGATTGCTGCTGCAATATAGTTTCCACGCAGTGAAGCACGGAAATTATGTAACCGAGATGCAACCCCAAGCGACATCTCATGGCATATTATATGCAAACCAAATTTGACGAGAATTTGAAGTCATTCTTAACATATTGCCTGGAAACCAAATTTAGATTTTGCCACCAGGTGGCTCCACCTGTAGCCGCAAGTGTGCGAAACACAATCCCAAGTGACATCTTATGGGATATGAATACCAAATTAGAGAAGAATCCGATGGGAAGTTGTCAAATTATTGCCCGGAAACAAATTTCGGATTTTTCCACCAGGTGGAACCATCTAGGCAGAAGCAGGCAAAATACAATCCCAAGGGACATCTCATGGCATTGGTATCTGCATACCAAATCTGAAAAGAATCCAAGGAGTGTCCTCAAGTTATTGCCCTGAAACCAACTTTAGATTCTGACATCAGGTCGGGCCACCTGTAGGCGCTAGTGGGCGAAACACAATCTCAAGCGACATCTTATTTCATGATATATTCATACCAAATTTAAGAAGAATCAGATGAGTGGTTCTCAAGTTATTACCTGGGAACAAAATTGGGAATTTACCACTAGATGGCGCCACCTGTAAGCGGAAGTGGATGAAACGCAATCCCAAGCAACATCTCATGGCAAGGTATTATGCATTCCAAATTTGGGAAGAATGTGATGAGCAGTTCTCAAGTTTTTCCCGGAAACCAAATTGAGTAGTTGCCACCAGGTGGCGCCACCTGTACGCTCAACTGACAAGTGGGCGAAACTCAATTCCAAGCGACATTTCATATGGCATGGTATATGCATACCAAATTTGAAAAGAATCTGATTAGTGTTTCTCAAGTTATTACCCGGAAAGGTAGGGTATTTCAGAGCAATCCGACAAAGTGTTTCAAAGTTATCGCTTGCAGCATGGAAGAATGAAAATAACCCTAGTCAAGTGGCACCACCTACAGGCAGATCTTGCTGAAACGTAAGGCCATCCTTAAAAATATGTTTGTTGGCTGTAACCCGACCCTACCTCAGGAAGTTGGGTCGGTAGGTAGGTAATTTTTTTTTTTTTTTTTTAGATCAGGTTTTCCTTTTGGGGAGGTTGGAAGAGGTTAGTGTGATTTAGTTCAGATACTAAGCAGGTCATTTGAAATATTCTTTTTGTCTGGCAGCAAAATTATTTCAGTATAGAAAACTAGTTATCTTCAAGGTATAAAGCAAGATATTCTTAAATTCAGGCTTGTGTACCTGTTTTATTTCTTAGAAGACATCGACATCCTTGAACACAATCTTGACAATGACTTGACAATGACTAGTGACTAGCTGGTCAAAAAAATAAATATATACCACTACCAGACAAACTTTTGCCAAAATTGTGACAGGAAAGAAAAAATCCTCTCAGTGTTATACAGAAGGTTGTTCATTATACCATTTGGAGTTGAGAAAATTACCTCAAATTAATCATTAACATCATTACTGCCCTTCCTCGTCACAAATTTATGGTGTGCTTTTATTGAATACTTAGGTACTTCCTTTATTCAGATTAGAAATACATCGTAATTTAATTTACTGACAACAATGAGGCAAATACTAAGTTTCTAACCTGTGTCTTTTCGTGGAATTTAGTCCGAGGTGGAATTCTGACAAGCGTATTTGATGCCGACATCAGAACGTCAAAATTAAGCTGACGGCACCATCTAATTTGTCAAGACCGCTGAAGCCACCGACACTATATCCATGGCTTTATCGACATAGAGGGTTATAAAGTTTCCGTTAAACAACAAAGGCAAGCAGTATAGATTTTCTGCATTTAGGCACACTGAAGTTTTCTCGGATAAAAGTAGAAATCCAAACATCGTTGTTGTTGTAACATCTACGTCAGTCTCAGAATCTGTCGGTGTACGGACCCACGTGGTGCATGGTGACAGTCCTAAACATGTCTACGTTCCAAGTCGATTCGCGACAGAGCTCTTTATGGCAGGTTTTAATAACCAACCGTTTTGAAATATTTTTCCCATCCTGTGTTGCTGTTGCCTCTCGATGTGTTTATTGTCCTCTCGTCCAAACCCAAACACAAAACAGAAGGGGGAACTTCCCGCCATATACACGTGGTCGACGAAAACTGCATTCCCCTACGGACTGGGCCATGGAGGATATGCCTTCAAAACGTGCGACATAAGCTCACATCGCGACTACTGGAGAGTGAAATCCTGCTTGCTTTTGCTAGGCGAACGTTTTACATACGTTTACACGAGCGAGGAGATAGGGGAGATAATTCTGACATTGCAAAATAAAATAAAAAGATGACCGGTCGGAAAATCGGCGAAAAAAGTTTCCAGTCGGCGGATTTTTGGACAGTCGGTCGGGTTACGCGCAACAAACTTATTTTTAAGGATGGCCCAATACCAATCAACATCTTTTTGCAAGGAATGCATAAGCCAAATTTCAGAGGAACCAGACAATCAATGCGATTCAAAGTTATTGCTTGCGAGAATTTGCATGAATATTCACAGAAGGATGGAATGAACCCTTGTGGTGCCACCTTCAGGCAGATCATGCTGAAACGCAATACAAATCGACGTCTTGTCACAAGGAATACATATATGCCAAATTTCAGAGAAATTCGGCAAAGCGTGTGGAAGTTATCACTTGTGAAGAATTTGAACGGATATGCACAGAAGATTGAAACAAGACCCAGTGGTGCACCTTCATACGGATCTTGCTGAAACGCAATATTTACCAACCGACGTCTTGTCGCGAGGAATGCATATGTTAAATTTCAGAGAAATCCGACAAAGCATTTGGAAGTTATCGCTTGCAAGGAATTTAAACAGATATCCACGGACACGAAGAAGCAAAACCCATTTTAAAGGTCCCAGCCACGTTGCGGAGGGGGACAAAAATGAGAGGAGATAGCTGGCTACTTTCTAAGATGGTCCTATAAATATTTATAGTGTTACATGTACTTGAGCCCTTGGTAGCTGGCTACATTAAAGGAGGTGACCTACATGTCAAAAACACCCAGTCCAGTCAAAACTCTGCACTAGTTCAGGGTTATATCCAGGAATTTGAAGTAGTGTTCTTATTTGGAAAAAATAATGCCGAGCGTAGCGAGGCGTAGCGTACAGGCTGGGGTCCAGGGGCCGCCTAGGCCCCTTGAAGCTCTGGGGTCTTATATGCTCTCAGGAGCATTCGAGCCCATTTCTGGCTATTTACATGTCTTGTCAGATACCTGTAGACAATGAACAATTTACTTCTTTTTTTTCCAAATTTTCACCATATTCAGGCTGATCTTGCTTGTGTTTCAAAATGACAAAGTTGAACAGGGACTTGCTGCATGAATTTCCAGATCATTTACTTCCACGTGCTGTCAGATTGATACTATACCATGATGTCAACTTTGACTAAACTAATAACAACTAACCTTTTTGCTGATTAGACTAGGGCTCGGGGGCCGCCTAGGCGCCGAGAAACTCTGGGACCCTTGATGCTCTTAGAAGCATTCTAACCGATTCCTGGCTGCACATGTCTTGTCGATCAGACAAGCATATCGTGCACATTTTACTGCTTGTTTAATCTGATCATCTGCTTTTAAAATTATTTACAGCTGCTGCTTTCAAAATTTCTATTAAATAGATTCCTCTGTGCAGTATTTTTATAACATGCTGTATATCATTCGAAGCTAATTCTCTTCCCACCTCGACGGGTTGAACATAATTTGTCCCAGCTTCGATGCCTGCATCATTTTCCATGTCGTGTTCAACATCTGCTTGACCTGTGTTTTCAATACCGGCAGCACAGCATCGAACAAAGAGAACGTCGACTTTGTGGCAGTCAGACCCTTCATCTTCCTTTAGTTTTTTTTTCAAATGTCCAGCCAACACACCGCATCCTCTTGTGCGGCCGCTACCCTTCGTATTTCCCCCAGACCGACCTTTCTGTCCCACCATGACGGCTTGTCATTGCAGATACGCGTTGCAGATACAACGCGAGAACGCACACGTTGCCTAGCTCTCCAGACACTCACAGACGTACATATTTTCGACTTCATTCATAGTATAGACCTCTGCCTGGAGAACGAAAACTATCGCACCCCTAGTGGCCAAGCTTATCAACGGATAGATGCATAGTTGTCTCCCTTGCCATAAGTTTTGTCTAACGCGAGTTGACACACACTCGTCCAGGTTTACGGCTTTCAAACATCGTAAAAAAACATCATTTGATTTTTGGAAAAAATCATTTGATATTTTGCAAAAACATATTCATTTTTAATTCATTTGATTTTGTACCTGTGTCCATTTTACGGACGCTGTGAGACCCTAGATCTAACCCTGTAGTTGATCATATAATTTAGGTTTGACAGACAAACAGATGAACGGACAGACAATTAATGCCTCACAGCCTACATATATGTGGAGGCATAAAAATGTTTGGGTAAGGATCAGTCCATCATTTTAAAGTCAACATCTTCATATGTTAGAAACATGGCAACATATTCTTGAAGATTGGAACACATGATTGAAACACTTCTTTGAACAAATTCATGAAGCAGACAAACTACATATAGGGGGAATAACTCTTATTCGTCAATGGATAAGCCAAGTGGCAGAGTTGTTCCCCTCTAATTGTTTAAATACAGGGGTGTGAGGCAAATTCCAACAGACTATAGATGCAGTATGGAATGGGGATCAAGTCAATGAGAATGGTACATAAAATTTTCCAAAACAAAATGCCATGTATAATGTACATTGTACAAGTCAGTGTTAATTCAGTCAACCTACCTACCATGAAATAACTCATATTTATTAGTCTATAGAAGAAGTTGATGAAATGCTCCAGAATCATGCAGTTAACCCATTATTTCTGTTCTTTCGGCATGTTGAGTGAGGGTGATCAAATGTATTAGAATTAGGCTGAACAATAAATAATTATGTGCATAAAATTAAGGGTATTTCATTTAAAGTACAGTACAACCACTTTGAATTACCCGATCCCCTGCAAGCCATCCGCAGGCTGACTTGTTCGACATCGTGTGCAGCAAGTTTGGGAAATCCCCTGCAGTAGGGGATGTTTTGGCAAATTGGCCACTGAATTCAGACAGGTCAGATTCTCTATTATGTGCAAAGGGTCTGAAAGGGATAGGATAAATGATGCTTTCCACCAAGAGCCTCTAGAGGTGTCCCACTCGATGTTCAGGTAATTCACCTTGAAAAATCCCCTGAGCAGGGAATTTCAAACAGCGCTTCGGGCCGTCTGCAGATAGCCAGCAAGGCATTGAGTAACTGGAAAGTGACTGTACTGTAATGGGAGACTTGCACAATACCAGCTATCCAATCAGATTGCCACTTCCTGTTTGTCGATTTTGGCCCAGTTAACCAATCAACTGACAGAACTAGCACTTCTGGTTTATCTTCTGGTCTTATTGTGCAAGCCTCCCATTGAATTTCATGTATTACTGGGATTACACATTTAAAAGAAAGAGTAAAGCACTAGAGGAATAAATGTAGTGTTGTTCACTCACTGCCTTTTTGTTCTGTTGAGCTTTGATACCAGCTTCCATGGCGAAGTGGAATGCTGCCAGCGTTTGGGCTTCTTCACACTTACTGCATAGAACAGGTATGAGCCTCTTCAACCAAGCCTTGGAACGACCATGGACGTGGGAACTGTCAAACTGGGCAAACTCAGAGGGCTTATGAGTAGCAATGAAGGGTAGCACCAATTCCATAGTGCCCGAATTCATTACTGCAGATTCTATCTCCTTGTTCGCGGCCAATGTTGCTATCGCGAGGCAAGCATAATAACGAACGCTGTCATCTGTGGAAAAAGCCAGAGGGAATAACCACTCTGGGACCCTCTGTTTAATCATGTCATGGTGGATTTCCCTCTCACTGAAAATGGCCAGGTTGGCCAGGGAGATGGCACAGTGTCGCAGCGTGGCACAGTCCGTGGTACGACACCAGTAGAGGATCACGTCCAGCCCGCCGAGACCCAGTACTTCCTGTGATGTGTCCTCGCAATGCTTGAAGAGCGATTCAAGAATGCCAGTCGTCGCTCGGGACAGCTCCGCATCCCGCTTCCATTCGACGGTCATTTTGACCACGTCCTTCAGTCCCATGTGGACGACCCAGTCGCGGTTGCCCGTCGTCATAATCTGCTCGAGAAGCTTGGCT